>CM042322.1:5569370-5769370 GCA_023566125.1 Zingel zingel
CACAAGCCCGCAGATTCCAAACCAAAACGGGTCAGAAGTGTTTCCAAATGTCTCCGGTTTAGGGTCTCGGAAATGCCAGAGCAGGGGGAATGAGAGGGGGAAACATAGCAAAAGATATTCCTTTTTAAACCAAAACGTAGCAGTGGCGATGTAGCCTGAGCCAACGTATTCTGCTGATGAAGACCATGTGATACAGTGGAGAGTCAAGAAGGCGCTGTCAACCTCAGTTGTAATTAATCTGAATTATTGTTTAAGTTATGTTGACTTTGTTGTTGTAATTAAGGTCTGAACCACACATTGAAAACCTTTTAATTTTTAGAAAAGTAGGCATTACGTTTGGCCTGGGACACTACGTTAAAGTTTATGTACCTGTAATTATATCCTATATAATATAATATAATATAATATAATATAGATTTTCTTTTGCCATGGAAATTATATTATGAAGTCATTAATAAAATTGTGCAGACCCCCGGTTAAATCCAGCACTCATTAGCTCTCTGATGCTGATGACTGACTCCTCATCTGTACTGTATTGGTGCTTTGACAGAAAGACTTGGCCAAATGTCTGTAATTCTATTTATATCGAACTATGATGTGCTGCAATATTTAAACTGTGTCTTGTTTAATATATGTTCATGACATCCATCCAAATAGTAATATAGTCATAATAATTTCGAAGAAGGCTCAAATGGTCCATCTGTGCAGCCGTTGAGCTTCTTTGTTCTCTGTGTGTCTTTGCAGAAAGTCACCCAGTACACCCTGATCATCATGGCCACGGACATGGAGGGGAACCCCACCTACGGCCTGTCCAACACCGCCACCACCGTCATCAGGGTCACCGATGTCAATGACAATCCCCCAGAATTCACCACGGACACAGTAGGTCCACACACACACACACACACACACACACACACACACATACACACACACATACACACACACACACACACACACACACACACACTCACACACTCACACACTCACTCACTCACTCACTCACACTCTCTCTCTCTCTCTATCTCTCTTCTCTGTTTCACTATCTTTGTGAGGACCCGTCATTGACATAATGCATTCCCTAGCCCCTTACCCTAACCTTAACCATCACCACTAAATGCCTAACCTTAACCCTTACCCTCACCCTAACCATAACCTAATTCTAACCCTAATCCTAAAACCAAGTCTTAAGGGGGTCCAGCATTTTGGGCCCCACAAGGCTGTGCAGACCCTACAAGTATACTGTATTCCCTGGTTTTTGGACCCCACGGATATAGTAACACAAGCACACACACACACACACACACACACACACACACACACACACACACACACACACACACACACACACAACAAAACAAAGAAATAGACAGGCACACAGGGAAGCAGAGCCAGCACATGCTTTAGTGATGAAATAATTTGTGAGAAATCACAGTTTGGGAGCAAAAGAGGAACACGTCTTTCTCTGGGTGGACTGCAGGAGAAGTGTGTGTGTGTGTGTGTGTGTGTGTGTGTGTGTGTGTGTGTGTGTGTGTGTGTGTGTGTGTGTGTGTGTGTGTGTGTGTGTGTGTGTGTGTGTGTGTGTGTGTGTGTGTGTGTGTGTGTGTGTGTGCGTGCGTGCGTGTGTGTGCTTGTGTTTGTACCACCGACATAACCAGCATCTAACCTGTGTTTAGTACACAGCAATGTTCAATTTCAATGTTCAATGTTCATTTGTACGTTTTGTTGTTTTTTTTTATGTTGTGATATGGATCTTAAATTTCATTTCACTTGGTGAAACCTGCAGAAACCCTGACTCACACAGGAAATGTAATGGCTCTAAACAGCGAGCGGGGCGAGGCGCTGCAGCTCTCTGAGCTTTTCTTGGCAGCGGCAGATGGTGGTGGAGTGAAAAGCTAAATGAAACGTCCATTCTGTTTATCTGTCTCAGTAAAACTGAGCAGGTTGGACAGGACGAAGCAGTGTTTGTGGGAAACATGGGTCTTTATTTTGTCAAACAGAAGGACTCATCTCCACTTTGGTCACACATTTGTTTACAGCCATTGTGCCCAGGTATTAATGCACTGCCGCTGACACAATGGTGTTAATGCTGCAGAAGAAATGCTTTCAACAAGTCTGTCTTTTTGTCCGTCTTCCAGTTCTTCGGAGAGGTTCATGAGAACAGGGTGAACGTGATCGTTGCTAACCTGACTGTGACGGATAAAGACCAGCCTCACACTTCAGCCTGGAGCGCTGTGTACCGCATCATCGCTGGAGACCCCACTGGACGCTTCTCCATCCCCACGGACCCCACCACCAACGAGGGCCTGCTCACTGTGGTCAAGGTGGGATTGGGTCTACACACACACACACACACACATACAGGATGCGATTTGCTGGTGGGGATGCGTGGGATTTCCCCCTTTCTGGCTATATAGTCTGCCTCTGCTGAATAATTTTTATCCCCAGTGGAGATAAAATGTACTGCGCCAAGAATGCACCTGAACATACCTCCCTATAAGACCAGCACGCCCATGGGCGCAAAGACGGGCGCAGGTGCATTTGCTATTTAAACGACACGGGCGCTGGACGGGAAATTGACAACTGCGTCGGTCTTAAACTAGCAAAGGCACTTGGGTCGGGCTTTCCGCTTCGCCGGGTGCAAGATAGGGCCCTTAAGCTTTCAGTTTTAGTTGATTTGGGGACACCTGTGGTTACTGGTGCTAACAGCAAGCATGTTTTTTGTTTGTTTTCTTAGATTATTTTGTGGGCATTTCAAGGACTGAGCCTTAGTACATGGGGCGCACGTTCAATCCAGGCGTCCCACAGCAAGCACGTTTTAATCCTACATACAGTTGGACAGGACATGTATGTCACACAATGGGCGGTGTCATCTCTGCCAGTGGCTTCTCTTCATCATGATCAGAAGCACAGCCGTTCGTGTTCCTGTTGACAGCACTGACAAACAAAGCATTTCATTGCCTCACTGTGTTTCAAGAAAGAAGAGAGTCAATAATTGGATGTTTACCGTCATTCTGTGAGTTATTTTAGACCGCTGTCGCTCACAGCATGATGGAGAACATAGTGTTGGAGATGTGCTGCTTCCCACAGACTATAGTAAGAGGCTACTACCTGCAGCTCTCTCTTGCAACGATTAGAAATGATCCAACCTTTTTTTTTTTTTTTTTTTAATCAAGCCCTAACCTGCGACAGATACATTACATTTACTGCTTCATGTTAAAATCCACACGCAGCAGCGGTAGGAAATGTCTGCTTGCATTAGTGCAGTATGATGCTGTAGGAGAGTGAACAGTATTTTTTACAAGTGCAAATTTTAACATAAAAGTTTCATTCTGCAATTTTTCACATCATATTCTACAAGTGCTCACATCAAGTCTACAAGCTCTTGCATTTTGCGCCATATTTACCTTCATATGTTTGTACATCCAGTGTATCATGTCCCTGATATCCTGTCCAGCCCGTAGACTTTGAGCTGAGCCGCTCCTTTATGCTGACGGTGGAGGCGGAGAACGAGGTCCCGCTGGCCCGTGGCATCCACCTGCCTCGCCAGTCCACAGCCACCGTCTCCGTACGCATCCTGGACATCAACGAAAGTCCGGAGTTCAGCCCCAATCCCAAGTCCATCAAACTGGAAGAGGGTCTGCCTGCAGGCTCTCTGCTCACCACCTTCACTGCCCAGGACCCCGACCGCTTCATGAGACAAACTGTCCGGTAAGACACCCGCTGGGAGCTATGCCATTTATTTCTTTTTTTTTTTTTACAATTTCTCTGTTGATTTCTTGGTAACACTTTACTTGACGGTATCAACATAATCGTGAAATGACACTGTCATAACTATGACATGACACTGTAATGAACATGTCATAAACGTGATAAACAAGTCATAAGTCATTCTGGTTAATGTCAAGTTGTCATTACAAAGACATCCCAAACAAATGTAATGTCAACTTGTCATGACCAAGACATCTTCTGGTAATGTCACTTTGATTAATGTCAACTTGTCATAATCAAGACAACCCAAACAATGTCAACTTGTCATGACAAAAACCAAATGACACTTAATGACAGAAGTCATAAACGTTTATGACTTGTTTATAGCGATTATGACACGTGTCTTGCACTCACAGGTAGTACATTACAACTTTTGTTTAACCCTCTGAGGATGAAAGACGTACCAGCGATTTCAACACTCTATATTACAAAATTTCATTTCAGACCTATTCTTTACTATTTTAACCATATTTTACAGTACTTTGTGAACCTAAGACTTTGGCGAACTTATTTCCATCACCAAAACAATTCGTACAACACATCATAAGTTAAGGTTTGTTTTCAAAAGAGATTTGAGGAATTTCAAAAAGCGAACATCGACATTTTAGCTTTAGTGTCAAATTATCTCTTTACACATTGCTCTAAAAAAAAAAAAAAACATGTGGACGTCACTATACAGTAGGCTGAGTTTGATGTCAACAGTTTGATATCAAAAACACATGGGGATCGGTTTTATGCAAATACCCTAAAAAGGTAAATTAAAGAAGATGTGTGAAAATACCTTTAGACCTCAGATGGTTAACATGTCTCTCTCTCAACATCTATCAGAAACCAAATTCAACAACACAATTAGGGTAGGGTGAATGTTTGCCTTCTCAATTAGCCAGGGCGGCATGCTGTTCTCTGTTGCAGCCCCATTTTGAGATAAAAGCTGAAGGGATTTTTTTATTTTTTTTACAAACATCTTGACTGGAGGAAATGTGCAGCACTTAGCCAACAGCTCGACAAAAACCAGAGCAGAGAACCTCTGACTCTGCTTTATGTCCCCATCCTTCTTTATTTTACATCCCACTATTTGTTTCTAAATGTAGTGCTGAAGACTTTGTAGCCTAGCAACAGCCAATGATGGACGCATACTGTGTTCACAAAAACAGGTGTACGCGCACACACACACACACACACACACACACACACACACACACACAGCCGCTCTGCTGCTGCGCTGGCTGCCTGTCGGGACATTCTGCTTAACGTGAAAACAAGCTTAACGTGGTTTAATGTACCTAAACAACGATCAATCATCACCACATTTCTCATGGCCATATCTTGTCATTCACACTTAAGTCTGTCAAAAGAACTAAACCGAAATCCAACGATTATAGAAGTTATCTCACATTAGCGTTGTCTTCTTCATTGGCGCCTATGGCGAGGAAAAAGCTGTTCCTGAACAATGATCAATGATTACCAAATTTCTCTCTCATATTGCTCCTCATAACCACTGGAAACTGTCAAAACATCTAACCAGAAATGTGGTGATCACTGATCTTTCTTTAGGTACATTAAACCACATTAAGCTTTCTCACGTTAGGACTTATAAACCCCATGAGAACCGTGGGGAGTCAACCCACAGCCGCTCCGCTGCCCGGCTGAAAATGTGAAGCCTAATGTCAGATAACGTGCATAATAACTGGACTTTAGGTTAGATGTCTTGACGGTTTCAGTGGTTATGAGGAGCAATATGAGAGAGAAATTTGGTCGTCATTGATCATTGTTTACGTACATTAAACCACGTTTTTATTCATTAGTAAGCTACAGGACAGTGTCTTTCAAAACATGACTGCGTGAAAGAGAAAAAAAAATGAACGTGTCGTTGTACCCAGCACTTCTGGAAATGCACTTCCGAATGCGTCTCTGTCCCCAGCACATTTCAAACCAAACTGACGCCCGTGATCTCAGCAATTAAAAATATAACAAATGGACAGTATTCCCTATTCATGGGGGGTTTACACTGGCTTATTGGCAGCTCTGCTGGCCTTTGTTGAAAGTTGTGCTATTTGTACTGTCCTGTTTGAAACATGACTGTGCCTGCTGTTACAGCAATGCAGATGTAGGAGGAGAAGTACATTCTGTTGGATAAATACATTTCCTCAGCAAGTGACAGGGATTTGAAGTGTCAGTCTGCTTATGGGTTGTTTACAAGCCTAGAACACATTACACGTAACACATTTTGACTGACAAATACATTTTATGATGTAATTTTCCAATCTGTTAAAGGTAGAATCATTTCCAGTGAGAATAAATGCATGAGTTGTGGTTGCCTTATGAGAGTGCCGCAGCCTCTATATATCAGCTCCCCAGTAGTTGCTTGGCCTGCAGCCAGGGGAGCAGATAAAGAAGCCTCTCTGTGCTGGTTTCTCATGCAGTCTCTCTCTCTCTCTCTCTCTCTCTCTCTCTCTCTCTCTCTCTCTCTCTCTCTCTCTCTCTCTCTCTCTCTCTCTCTCTCTGAACCCAGGTACTCCAAGATGTACGACCCTGCTAACTGGCTGGAGATTGACCCGGTTAACGGTCGGATTTCCACCATCGCCGTCCTTGACCGAGAGTCTCCCTACGTCAAGAACAACCTCTACAATGTTACATTCATGGCTTCTGATAACGGTGAGACACCAGGGCTGCACTTGTGTCCTGCAGTACACCCCCCAGCCCCCCCCAAACACACACACACACACAGGGGTGGATTGTGTTCACCGTGCCTCAGTGCTCCTTCAACAATTGCAGTGGTGCTGCTTTTACTGTTCAGCTTCTGCAGAGTATCTGAAGTGTTACTTGGAAACATTAGCTAGTGAAGCTATAAACTAATCTTCACTACATATACACACACACACACACACACACACATACACACAATACACTTCTATTGAAAATAGAGCGCTACATTACTAGCTACTCAGAAAAAGTAGCTTAAAGCTACAGTTGGTAACTTTTATGAAAAATAGGCCTTTGTTATATTTGCTCAAGCTGTCACTATATCCTGGCAGTACTACATGAGACAGATAATCCGTCTCCTTCGATCAAACTGTCAAACTAGGCACTGATCAATAATTGCCTATTTCTTGCCTCAAAGGTTTTTCAGAAACATATTTTAGTGTTTAGCTGTAAAATGAGAAAGATTGCTCCTGCTGGTCAGTCAGTGCTTGGTTTTGGCTCGACTTGATCACAAACGTCTTGCATGTTTATCGGCAATTCGCTGACTCACTGTGACTTGCAGAGGAGCTCTCTGTCAAACATGCAGAAGAGAAGACAGAGAAGCTCACACTCATGCGCTCTCAAGTACCACAATTTGGCACGATTGATTTAACGTGAATTGGTACCCAGTAGTTCCACCGTAATACAGCCGGTACAGAGTACAGAGTTGGGAACCCAAGCTATACTGTAGCATATTTAGGCTGGGTTTGTGTACCAAAATGTCATGATTCCAGTCTGAAGTCAAGGTCTTATTTCACGTAATGGGAAGAGGATGACTTCCTTCTGAAGACAACAGATTGTACTGTCCACCTTTATTTACATTTCAATGCTTAACTCCCGTGATCAAATGTCGTGATCAGGGAGACTTGTCGTATTACGTAGACAGTTCTTTGGACACAGTAGTCCCATTGATTTCTAATGGAGATGTTTTTCTGCCTATTTAGTACATCATTCCCGAAGACATGCCTTTGTCCTGATCACAACTGCACTTTATAGCCATAGAAAAGAGGATTCTCTGTTCAAAGTGGAAAATTGTTCAAGAGGAATGTCATTCAGCAGCAGCAGCCGCTCCATCCGTCCACTCTACCCGGCTCCCTCGCCATACAGAGGCCCCGCAGTGCTCCGAGCTTCCTGCTAACTGACTGTCTTAGCACATTTTCTGCCCTTGTCGAGCACACACGGACTGCAAGGAGCTCACTGATTAAAAAAAAAAAACGCAGACATAAGGACAAACACACACACGCTTGTGCAAGAGGTTACAGTGTTTCCAGGGTCACCATATGTGCACCGGTCAGCTCCTATTACTGAGCATACTGTAGTTTATACTGTCTCCATGATGAATACAGAGGGCATGCATTCATTTCAGATAAGTGATGCAGTAACCGTAGTATTTGCATACGCTGCAGTTGTCGTTAACCATCTTCGTGCATTCTTTTTCAATAACTACATTGTTGATTATTCCCCATGTGTTGCATCCAAAAATCTACTGGGAATGATTTTGCTGTACAGGTTGTGCATTCTGACATGAGGCGTTATGAAACAGAATATGTATTTAAAGGATAAGGCTAGCGATATTCTATATATGTTTGGTATGGTCAACAAATCCATTGAAAAGACTCAAGCCAATGTGTTAGTGTCTCTCAATACTTTCCGACTTCCCTACAGAGGAATGTCAATCTTTGATGCACACTCACAATACTTGTTGGTAGATAAATTTTTTGTACAGTTTGCATGATATATCGACTCAATGTCGTTATCGCGATATCACGTTGCTCAATATTATATCAGAAGTGTCGCGATAAGTATTCAATATTTTGTTTATTTTGTGGAGCGCTGCGTCCCGTCCGTTGGCTGTGTGGCTTACTTGTGTTCAATTTAGAGCCCACTTGAAACGCCTTAATGATCATGTTTCATTGGCCAGTTACCGTGCCACTTGCACATGTTAGTGCACGTTAGCGTACGGGTCCACTACGTGACAAACCCTATGGCGCGTACCATGTGACGTGTGTGCATATTTCGATAGAGTGACAGTGTGAGTGAAAAAATCAATAAAGAAAACAAAAAGGAACAAATCAGAGAAGCAAAAGAAAAGTTGTGGCCTGTTCTGTAAACATGGTCCTTATTTATTTATTCATGTTGTACCAGTCTAATATGACCAGTTTCGTTGAAATAAACCTTGTTGTAAGAAAACGTGTTTTATTTGTTATGAATCTATTTTGATGTGTTTTCCCATACCTTATACATTTACATATGTTTAAAAATATCAAAATTAATATCGATATTTACACTGCATGAACTACTGTGCTAGCCTGGCTCCGCCCTCCTACTTACTTCCGCTCAATTTTCATTTCCCTTCTGTACTCCGTCTGGGTTTGCAGTATATTCTTGGGTTTTCTCTGGTCAAATATTTGGCGGTCCAATTAGCGAACATTATTATTAGGCTGAGAACGATGACGTTGAGGACGTGCGCTAGAAAGATGCGAGCGAAGCCATTCGGTCCGTTGTGGCAACGCTGCCGAATATCCAGAAATTAAAGCCCGAGCACGAACAATCTTTGCTGAGTTGTGTTGGTGGCCATGATGTTGTGGCCCTCCTCCCCACGGGGTTCGGGAAAAGTTAGATTTTCCAGCTTTCTCCGTTAGTGGTGAAGGAGTTGGCTAAGGCTAACGCTAGCGATGCTAATGCTAAATATAAGCCGATAGTTGTTGTCGGTCTCCCCTCTTGTTGCACATGCGCATGACATACGTCACGACCAAACGTTAGCGATTGGTTATGGCAGATCCAGAGTGGCTCTGGGCAGATCCAATAGTTTTAAACTTCAACAGAGTACCCGCCTTCAAGGAAGTTAACACTTGTCAATGGAGAGACGCCAGACTCTCTGTACAAATGAAAGGACCAGGCTACTACTGTGCCTCTCCCGGGACAGAATATTAACGTTGCCCATATGATGTCTTGATGTAACAGTTGCCTGTTACATTAATCAACCCTAGGGAATAAACCTTTTCTGGTTGTAATAACACTAAGATCCTTTTCTACCACAATCCTCATGACAGATTTGATTATGGGCTGTATTGAGCAGCTTTTACCTGGGTTTTAAACATGTTAAACTTCTTAAATGTCCTTTACCTGACATTCAGAAAATCGATATAACAGCAAACACATATTTGCTATGTAAATATAAAGAGGAGTAATGGCGTTCTGAGCAGCGAATGAAGTCACACTCCCTCTGTGTGTGTTGTAATTTGAGCTTCTCTGGTTTTTCTTCTGATAGCCGGTCCGGCCGCAGGTGCGTGTTAGCGCATGTTGCCGTGAAAAAACACAAGATATCACAGATCTGTGAGTGCCGTGTGGAGGCAATCCCAGCCGGCTGGGTTTTTTAGTGTTTCCAGTACAGCCCCTTTGAAGCTAACAGAGAAAGACATTGTGCACCATGTTTATTTTCTTCAGCAAAGCCAACGGCGTCAGGGAAATGGGCAGGAGACTATTGATTCACTTCAACTGACTTGACTTTTACTTCCTCAACCTTCATCACTGGCGGCCTCTGCTCAGGGACTACAGATGGGGTAACACTTTATTTGAATGGGTGTGCATAAGACTGACATGACACCGTGATTATTATGACATGACACCTATCATGAACATGAAGGAGTCATTTTGAGTGTTCATGACTGTTGGCATTAAGTGTCATTCAAGAAATTATGACACTTTTAATGCTAAGTTAGCATTGTCGGAGATGTATTTGTAGTATCAACTTGACATTAACGAAGACAACAATCGGTAACACTTTACTTGAAGGTATATACATAAGAGTGACATGACACTGTGATGAACACATGACACGGTCATGACACATGAACCCTAACTCTGACCCTAACCCTAACTTGTCATGACTTAAACCGAATGACACTTAATGACAGAAGCGTTATGTCATAAACATTTGACTTGTTTATGTTCATGACATGTTCATGACAGTGTCATGTCACGTTCATGACAGTGTCATGTCACTCTTATGTAGATGCCTCCTAGTAAAGTGTAACCCAACAATCTCTGTGTTATGACATCTTGACATTAGCTAGACAATAAAACCTGTCGATGTCTTTGTAATGACAACTTGACATTATCCTAGACAACATAACCATAAATATGTCATGACAGGCCCAATTATCAAACTTTAATAAACTATTTAGCTTTATGTGTTAATATTACATTATACTGTCATCAAGATGTTCTTTAGAGAAAAAACAAACCGGTACAAATGTTCTTTTGTTCCTTGTGCAAATAAAGCTGTTAACTTGCACAACTCTTGAATGCACAGGTTAATTAGTGTCACTTGGGCCTTCTCAGTGACACTTTTACAGATAATCTTTTCATTTCATCATTTCATCAATTTCATCACTTTTTAAGTGATGAAATTGTTCTTAATGAGTTGGTTGTGTGCTGCTCAGATATTTAATGCCTTGTTACATTGTTTTGTTGAACTGCAGATCAAATTTCCCCTCGAGGGACAATAAAGATCTCTGAACTCTCTGAACTGAACTGTATGAATGTATTGTACATTGTCACTGTTAAATAAACACTAATGTAAAAGATAAGACTAAATATTGAACATCTTGATTGTGTGTCCAGGCATCCCGCCTGCCAGCGGGACAGGCACCCTTCAGATGTACCTGCTGGACATAAATGACAATGCACCTCACGTGTTCCCCCCTGAGGTCGAGATGTGTGAGAGGCCAGATCCAAACGCCATCAACATCACAGCCAGTGACCCCGACCTGACGCCTAACGCAGGACCCTTCAGCTTCGAGCTGGCCGGTCGTCCATCAGACGTACGCCGCAACTGGACGCTCAATCGCCTCAATGGTCAGTATGAGATCATGTGTCCGAAAAATGATCCATTGTTTTGACGAAACTTTATTCTTAATTCGTCACATACACACAGTACAATGTAGTGACATATAATAACTGCACTTAACCCATCCTAAGTATTAGGAGCAGTGGGCAGCTAAACATTCAGCACCCGGGGAGAAACTTTGGGTTTAGTGTCTAGCTCCGGGACATTTGTGGCCTGAGGAGCCTGGGATCACACCGCCAATCTTGCGGTTTAGGGGCAACCTCGCTACCTCCGAGCCACAAGCCACCCTAAGACCCTTGGACATGACTGCAAGGAGGCGGGAGTTATTTGAGACCTGACTTTGAACACTTGACATGAGAACTTCCAGTGTCAGGCTTTTATCCATAAAAAAAGCAATAACATTAAAAAAGCCTTATTTATTAAATAGGTCGGTGTAATAAAGGACATGGTCTCAGCTTTGTTTAAAAAAAAAAAAAAAAGAGAAAAACGGCTGCTAATACTGTTTGAAAGTGAAATGTTTAAGTTCTGTGTCAGTTTAATGGTCAGCATTTACAGACCTAAAGGATATTCTGACTTGCAGTTTGCTCATACAGACTGGAGTCTTGCTTTAACAGACTAACAATGATGTTGATTTATAGAAGACAATATATCTAATATTCCAAACTCAAAGTCCAATTCCTAGCTCATTTCAGAGCTTACAGCCTTGCTCAGAGAATAGGACTGGCTCAGTTGTCATCACGTGGTGTAAATACGGATCTTCTAACGGGTGGTCATATATGGGTGGAGATGGTAACTCCTGTCTCTGGTTCAGCTGTGAATGTCCTCCGGTCACCGCTGACTACTGCTCCATGACTTTTGACTTATTTTCGGTCAATGCTTTGAGCAGTTTTGTGTTCACAGACAACCGGTTCCCATGTTGTATTTGTTTTATAAGATAAGTTCATAAGTCATACAGGACTCAGTGGGGGCCCGTCATAAGGATGCAGCAGAACTCTAGAAATGTATGGAAAGGTTTGTAAGTGCTGATGGCTGGTGACTGTTGCACGATGTTGCACCAGCCTCTGAATGTAAAGACTGTGATGCTCCCCCTTCTCCCTGTTGATTAAGTCCAGCCCGCTTTTAATTATCATACTCCACACCTTATACCCATTTGCCTGGAGTGCCCATCAGATCTGCTGCACCTACCCGATCCTCCTGACCGCGTGATGATACTTGAGTGTGTTCTTTTAGCTGAAGAAGGCTTTGAGATATGGTTCAAAGCTCTGGAATAAGCCACCAAGTGAACCTTGAGTTTAGAATATTTACCCCAGATGTTTTTTTACCTTGACGACTTGAGACATGAAAATTATCCGCTTTCTCCTCTTGATTAAAGCCACGTTACAAGGTCAGTCTGGGCCTGTTGGACTCGCTGGGCATCAAGTGTATTTTGTGGCAGTGGCTATTTCGAAATATATTTTATTCTCCTTTTTACTTCAGTAGTTTTTGGAAGTCACCTGCATGTTTAATGTTTGGGCAAAGCTTCTTTTTCTGTGTCTGATTCGACTTAAATTGGTATCCTAAAAAATATGCAGAACTCTTCTATCAATCAGAGGTAGACAGTCTGTTGAAATGCTTTTTGCAATGCAAAGAACCCCCAGCTGCTCCGGTGACAACCATTAGCAGTACCGGGCAGCTCCCAGTGTAATTGAGCGAAAGGGTATGTCCAAGGATGAAGTCCGTACGTGAGGAATTACCACGCAACACTATCAGTTTCTCCATCTATCTGCCCTTCCATCACACTCCAGGCGAGTACACCCAGCTCCGACTGTGGATCGGCTCCCTGGCCAGTGGGATCTACGAGGTACCCATCATGATCACAGACTCTGGCAACCTGCCCATGTCAAACACGTCCTATCTGAGAGTCAAGGTCTGCCAGTGTGATCACCATGGAGACTGTGTGGATATGGAGCGAATCATCGCCGCTGGACTGGGCACTGGAGCCATCATCGCCATCCTCATCTGTATCATCATACTGTTAGGTGAGCCTCCCTCACACACACACACACACACACACACACACACACACACACACACACACACACACACACACACACACACACACACACACACACACACACACACACACACACACACACACACACACACACACACACACACGTGCTGTAGGACTTGGTAGACCTTGAATTTCAACATTATAAAATATCAATATAAAAGTATGGAGAAATGATAACAGGACTTTCTGCTTACACTGCCTGAAAGAAAATGTTAATAAAATGTGTATACCATTTTGAAGCTGACATCTGAAGATTTCCAAACTTTATGAAATTACATTACATCAGTTGTTGTGGCAGGCTGTGTGGAAGACGTTTGGAACATGCTCTACCTAGTAAAGTGTGTATCTACTGGGCTGAAAACTGATTAAAAATGTACATGGAGGTGGACAAAACAATAGAGACACCTCTAGCACACACTTACTTCAGCCTGAAAAATTTGTACACAGTTGAATCAACGCAGAGTTAACAAACACTGAGTCTGGGTTCAGTGAAAATTAGTGATGGCCCAATGATAATTCATAAAGCTTCATGAAGCATGTTCCTTATTTTCTGAGCCCACTAGATGGCGCTCTCTGTACAACAAAGGGTTGAAAGCACACTGAATTGTCATACCTGGAGCCTTTTTCTTTAAAGCAAGAGCGCCATCTAGTGGGGTCAAAAAATAAATACTGTAAAATGGCTCATGAAGCTTCCTTTGAACATCACTAGTGAAAACCCTAACGCAGCCAGTGGGCTCCTAACCTAATCTTGCCTCAGGGCCCCAGAATACGTTATTTCAGCCATGCCAACCTCTCTTACCACATTTTACTCCATCTATTGTTTGCATTTAAAGGCACAGAAATCCCCAGTTTTGTTCCATTTGTAGCTGCCGCCAGCAGCTAGCATCAGTCACTGTGAGTGGAGCTTGTTTGGTAAAGCATAGGTTTACCGTGCGCTAATCCCAAGTGTGAATATCAAGCTGGTTGCAATTTTTCATAAATTGTGTGCTTGTTAACAAGTAGCACTTCATGTGTTTGGACACTGTGCATAGCCCTTTTGAGCTTCTTCCCCCACTATAATGCTACAAGGTGACGGAGTGGACAAACAAAGCTTACTGAGTGCTCAGCTGGAGTAATAATGAATGATTATATCAAGTAATAGTGCACATTACTGTACCAGACATTAGATTTAAAGTGCATCAGCAATGAGTAAAACTTTTTTTCAACTCCATCCCCAGCCTGCTGCATGCAATGATTGCATCACATATTTAAAACAAGGGAGAGAAATTACGATGGTGCTCTTACTCATACAGGGTTTCCTTTAGCGGGTGCTTTTTGAGATTAAATCAAAATGTTTGATTAGACCATTAATAAAAAATACCTTGATCAACTGGATTTTTAAAAAAACAGACCCAGTGCTAGAGCTCTGCAGGCTGCAGTGAGCCGTGCAGCAGGTAAGACTAGAGAAGCCTTACTGAAATCCACTGCATTTATTTTAACTGCCAATTACATTGGCCATTGGAATATCGCAAGTTGTGCAAGAAATGTACAGATCAATTAAATGATTGTGATGTCATTTTTAGCACAAGCTGTAGGATGGTGATGATAGTAGACAAATGAAAAGGAATTACAGCTACAAGTTAGTGTGGGTGGAATCTCATGTTTCCCACAGTCAGAGTACACTGAAAGAAGTTGGTGTCACAGTAAAATAAAATTACAGACAGAAGTTAAAAGGACAATTTAAATAGAAGTGCTGAAGGAGTTTGAGTGTAATTTCCAAATGAAGGTGAAGTGTCAACTTAAGCGAGCTTCATACTTTCCTGGGAAATGACAATTCATCTATGACATGTCCTCTGGCTGCGCACAGAATTTCACAAAGGCTTGGTAAATTACTACTTTAAAAATAAAAAAGCAGTATTTACAGTAGCACTTACAGTGTTACTGGCCTGAAATTGAAATTCTGATCAGATCAAAATGTCTTGTTCAGGTCTCAAGAAGTTAACCTGACGCGCCAGATGGTGTGTTACACAGAACCATCTGAGAAGCCGTCATTGTAAACTGTTTGGACAAGGGCAGGCACTTAAAAAAAAGAAGAAAAAAAGTAATACCTGGCAGGTGATTGGACCCCTTGATCCTTCCCAGCTTCACCCTCTCGTCCAAATATGGTTACTTCTGGATCCAAAAAACCAAGACGGCGACAGCAAAAATGCCAAACGCAAGGCTTCAAAAACAGTAGTCCACAAACCAATGGGTGATGTCACGGTGGCTTCTTTTTTGCAGTCTTTTATAAGTACAACCTTAGATTGGAACAAACTATTCAAGCGTGGAAGGTTTTAATTAGCTTTAATTTAATTCAGTTAAAGGCGTTATTAACAGCGTTAACGCAAACCCATTTTAACGCCGTAATTTTTTTATCACAAGATTAACATTCTTTTTGGCCTAGCAAACTTTGTCGTTTTTTTCACATGCTGTTGCAACAACTAGTAACGTTAGAAAAACTACAACATCACACCGGATCTAGCTAGACCGGAAACAGAACAAGAGACACACTTGTTTGGGCTTGCGAGCCGGCCAAAGAGTAGTACATACCTGCAAACTAGTCACTTTTCAGCGAAAATCGCCATTTCAATGGGAAAATATCATCCACGTGAATCGTGTAGATCCGTATAGTTTTTATTTGGGGGGGGCGGGGGGGTCCGAGACCCGGTGCTAATACGGCACCGGTGCCATAACGACCGTTATCTACCGGACTGAATAGCAACGTGGATTTTGGTGCCTCATTTAGGTGCTACTTAAATGCGCTTCTCTCTGATGCTCCGAAAAACGGACGTTAGAGGGAACTGAAACATCGCCGCACGGGACACTAGTCAACACTACACTTAGCAGCAGCTTACGTTAACCTACTGTTAGCTAGCAGCTGGAGTAAACATGGTTAAAATGCTGACAGCTAAACGGTGTAAAGTGTGACTGTATTTCACTGTAGAGGATTCTAACACCAGACTGTAGCTGCCGTTCGAAACAGGATTTTTTTTCAAACCAAAACGGGCCAGAAGTGTTTACAAATGTCTCCGGTTTAGGGGCTCGGAAATGTCAGAGCAGGGGGAATGAGAGGGGGAAACGTAGCAAAAGATAATTTGTTTTTTAAACAAAAACGTAGCAATGTAAATGTAGCCTCAAATAGACTAGATATGTTGTCTGCGTTGTCTCTTTAAAAGCCATCCCTGCTGGTTTCACTGAGATGGTGACAAGCCATTTTTCAAATCCCCTCTCTAGGGTTTAAATTGTCCTCACTTAGAATTTCACTCAGCATCCTAATGCATTTTAGCCCTTGCAGTTACAGCAGTATACAAACACATGCACACCCGGAGCTTCCCGGCTCCCATAAATCCACCCAGATGAATACGATCAAAAGATTTACATCAAGTTTATTAACCCACTGGTTGTCTCAAAATAAGAACTGTGTGATTCTGTCCTTCCTTAAAATACTTAGTCCCATATGAGGGGATTTCAGTTGGTGTTTGATATTGAACTATCAGAGATGCTCAAGTCTCTGAGCTAGAGTCCAAGTCAAGTCTCAAGTCTCTGGTGGTTATAATGAGTGTTGTATCCCCTGCTGCTCTCCACCCAGGCTGCTCATATAAAGGAATTTAAAGCATTGCAGCCAGCGGGAAATGTAAATGATTCCTAAATCTACTACCACAAGTTTGACAAACAAACAAACGTTCATTCAACTCTTCATAACATCTAATGAACGACAGTCAGAGTTTAACCTCCATAGGTCGCAGCGAAAGCAAGAAGCAAGCTAACGTTAGATGGCTAATCCTGAGCTAAACAGAATACGTTTTCAGGTGCCTGATAAAATCAGACGTGGTTAAGCCAGAATCCTTTATCTTGATACCACATATTTAGCATTCAGCGCTTTTTTTGTTTGGGTCTTGTTGTCTGAAGTTTTTAAAGCCAAAGCTTCTGATGAATGGGACTGCAGCTGCCAGGTGTGGCCGCGCAGCACATAGGTTACGTGTTACGTAGATAGGTTATAGGTTACAGGGAGGGGAATAACATTCAGCTCATCAGACGTTCCCAAAAAATGTGGATTGTTCCCACGGTTCCCATTGTTCTGAAGTCACTGTGTGTGCGACTTACGTGCGACTCGAGTCCGAGTCTTAAGGCCCTGACACACCAACCCGATTATCGTCCGTCGGACAGTCTGGCGAGGTCAGTGACTCGAGTCTGTTCGATTTGCCGATTTGACATGTCGAATCAGAAGGCGGGCAGTCGGACTCAATGGTCAATCTGATTGGTGGAGTGCTAACCCGGAAATGACGAGCGGGATGAGCCTGACTAACGCCTCTCAAAATCTGACGAAAATCTTTTAAACTGACCTTTGTTGATCTGAAATGAAATGACAGTCCCTGGTGTTCAGTAAGGCTCACATCAAATAATGTCCTTATCTTCTTTTTGTGCCACTTGTCCTGCAGTGCTGGTGCTGCTGTTTGTAATGTGGATGAAGAGGAGGGACAAAGAGCGGCAGGCCAAGCAGCTCCTCATCGACCCAGAGGACGACGTCCGAGATAACATCCTGAAATATGATGAAGAGGGAGGGGGAGAGGAGGACCAGGTACACACACACAAGGACTTTGTGATTTTTATCTGTGAAAAGTGCTATATAAATAAACTTCACTTACTTACACACACGCACACACACACACACACACACACGTACATGCATACTCACACACACGTGCACACACACACAAACACACAAAAGTTTAAAAGACAAAAAAGAAATGATGAAATTGACCAAGAAGCTGTCTGAACACATCACTCAGTCTGGCTTGGGTTTCTCTCTTTTTGTTTTCTATGTTATTTCTGATTTCTCATTCTCAGACAACACAGCATGTTGTCACGCGCACACACACACACACACACACACACACACACACACACACACACACACACACACACACACACACACACACACACACACACACACACACACACACACACACACACACACACACACACTCTGCTTCTCTACAGTTTCCAATCATCTGTCCTCCAGCTAAGATTAAGTGTACTACAAAAGAGGACCTAGAAACAGGATTAATTGCTTTCTGTTGGAGAACAATTTCCTGTGTCCCTCCACACGACTCCTCTGCTGCTGCCAAGCACATAAGCTGTTCCACACTTCAGCTGAGAAAATGTTTAACCCTCATTTACCCAGCCGACCACATGTTTGACTTTTTACAGCAGGGAGGTACACTGTATATGTACAACCATACACACACACCGTACTGAACAAGTGGGGGGGATCATTGTTTGCCCAATGTTTCCACACTTGCGCTGGCTTAAACTGAACACACAAATCTTTTGTACCAGATCAGAAGGTGGATCCTAATTGGTTGATCCCCTGACTTTTTATCTAGCGTCCCCCAGCAGGTCTTAGCTTTTGTTTATCTCTCATTCATGCCACCTGGAAAAAATACTATTAAAGTTTTCTAGCGCTATCATCAGGTCAAACGTTTGCTTCGGCCAATAGCTTGGTCAGGTGCACACTAACATTCTGAACTTAACATGGTAAGCATTGTAACAGCTTAGCATCAGCAGTTAGCATTGTCATTGTGAGCATGTTAGCATGCTGATGTTAGCATTTAGTTCAAAACAACATTGTGTCTATCTGCTAGCGTGACTAGGGTTGGGTCCTAAGACCTGGTGCTAATATGGCAGCGATGCCTAAACGACCGGTATCTACCGGACGGAGTAACAACGCGGATTTCAGTGCCTCATTTCGGTGTCACTGAAATGCCTGAGCTGCTCACTGATGCTCCGAAACGGACATTCGGGGCAACAGAAGCATCGCTGCACGTCACGCTACACTTGACAGCAGGTAACGTTAGCCTACCGTTAGCTAGCAGCTGGATTAAACATTAAACGCAGTTAAAATGCTGACAGCTAACGTTAAACAGTGTTAAGTGTGACTGTATTACACTGTAGAGGATTCCAACACCGGGACATAAAAGCTTTTATCATGCTTCTTGCGTTCAGCGCGGTGCAGACGGTGATATGATACAAACGCGGCCTGGGCGACTGTGCGCGGAAGGTCTGATCGCCGAGCCGCGCACCTCCCAAGATTTTGTAACAATGCGGACACGGTTGCATAGACTGTTGCAATGATTGGCTACAGGAGAGAATAAGTCCGTTCTTTGAGCCGCTCTGACCGCAATCAGTATGAAAGAACAGACGGTTCGCGGCGACCATGCGCACCGACCGCGCTGAACGCAAGAAGCAGGCGACAGCTTTAAGCCTTGTGGTGCATTCGTAGTTATTTTCCCATCTCGTAGTCGTTTAACAGCAATTTACTGGCAAAATAAATTATTGTTATTACATTATTAATAAATCATTTAATTTTGACCATATGGCCTTAGCATTAAACAAGCCGTTCCTAAATGTGACTGGCGTTTTGTGCTCTTTTAAAAAAAGATATACTGTATATATATATATATATATATATATATATATATATATATATATATATATATATTATATATATATATATATATATATATATATATATTATATATTTTAAATCTTTCTAAAAGTAACGGTTCATGCATCGTTGTAGCACCGGTATCTGAAAAAATCCAAATGATACCCAACCCTAAGCATGGCTCTACACGTCTTGTTTTGCTTGATGGGACTCAGATAGAATCACAATAATCAAACATCTTCAACTCTGATTGGCTCTGCTTTTCTGTATGGTCTTTAATCTTAACATGTCTAATCTTATAGCAGAGTTCATGGTAGAGTTTTCTACCTAACCTGACAGTCTGTGGTACACACAGGGACCAATAATCAGTCAGGGGGGGCCTGGGGTATTTTATCAGAATACAGCATAGAAAATCTGCTTAGAAATATAGGAAATATTGGATAGGATAGAACAACACAATGTAATTCTGCTAAATGAAACACATTCATTATTAGTTTCACTTGTTTTCGTTTTCAACAATCAGAATACAATACACATTTTCTATAGGCTCTGTCTGCCACTTTTTTAAAACACAAATCCGGTGCTGGTTCCATGGTATCAGAATTTTGGATAGTCGTCATGGAAACATGAATTGGTCATGTGACAAGGGCTGGGAAGATTGGCAGCCAAGTGACAGTACTCAGATTAGATAGATAATTAGATTTTATTAGATTTTCACGTTAGCCTTTTTATTCTACAGGCAGCCTGGGTCTTTATTTGTCTGGATATATTGTCTGGGATAAAAGGCAGACTCAGTTCTCAGGAACACAGTCATACTTTAAGCAGGACAAATACACACACACATACACAAACACACACACACACACACACACACACACCCTCTCACATACACACACAGTACACACATATTATTAGACCTTCATTAGAAGCAGTTGTTCCCTTGCTTCTAATACTTACTTAGAACTAATACTTCTTTAACCTTAAAAGCTTATTAAAGGTTACATCATGCAGTGGAGTATATTTCAGTTTTCCCAGAGCAGAATATAGCTGGTAAATATCAGCAAAGGTTTCTGATTGGTGTAGATCTTTCAGCAGTGAATGTTGCATTTCAAAGCACAGGAGCAGGCTGAGGCGCTGTACATTCTGCCTGGAAACAGCGACCTATACTCATGTATAGATGTATAGGTTTGATAAAGGTTTGGTCACAGTCTTAGACTGTATAAAAAACACATGCATCAGACATGTAATCATGTCGCATCATCCATATTTTTCATAGATATGTTACTTTTTTTAAAGGTGGCGCTTAGCAGCGTAGCATATTTACATGCCAAGGTGTTATGTGTATAAGTATATAGGGGCGGTCAATCGATTAAAAATATTCAAAGGGTAATTTTGTTTTTTTTCTTCAATCTGGACCCCATTTCCCCATGCATTTGTGTCCAATAGACTGATGTGAACAAAAATCTTTAAAATCGGTCCAGTATTGAGCAAGATTGCAGTGGCCGGCCGACCCCGAGCTAACTGGGATTATGCTGCGTTACATTTACCTCAGAAGTCAGAGCTGGGAATCACGTCACACCCCGAGTTGACATTGTCCAGTACAACACGTCGGAATAACCGTGGGGTTAGCTTTAGCCAGGTTAGCCATTGTTAGCAATACCAGCTGATAACAACGCATTACGCTGTATTTTTTGTCCATTTGAAATTTCCAACTTGGAACTCCAAAATTCCGACTTCCGAGTACAAATGGAACACACCAGTCTCGGTGAGTGTTCCTGATTTACCAAAGTACAGAGCGGGTGAAGGCCCAAATCACAGAAAGCGTGTGCGTTTATCTCTCGTCAGAAAAAATAGAGGTGTTAAAAGGAATTTGCGTTAACTCATTATTATTAATTTTGACAGCCCTAGTATATATATTATAGGGGTCTATCAGTGTTGCCATGTAGTTTTCTAGTTTGCTGGTTTATAGAGGTTATACAGCTATAGCAGTGTTTTGAATTTTTCAGTGCAACTATGTACACTTAACATTATATATACCATAGTGTGTTACATTCTGGAATCCAGTCTTTATTGTCTATTCATTGCCATAAAATATGTACCTGAAATTGCAGAAATTAGAGCTTGAGTTTGGTCATCCATCACATCGAAAACTACAACTGCTTTTATTGTTATAAATGTTATCTCACAGGTAATGCAGTGCAGTCTGCATATACAATCGTGTAACCATGAACAATTAACAATGAAATAATTTAATAAAATGCAAACTAATGACCTCCTGGAAGGAAACACTATTCAAAACACTACAACATGCTCTAAAACGCAGTACGGAATAATGTAAAGTGTACATCATTTGCAGGAAAGAGGCCAAACATGCATGAATACTGGTATAGTTTTTTTTAAATACTCCTTTAAAGAAGTGGAAATGCCCTAACTGAGAGGACATCTGTCTGTCTGGTCCTTTTGGATTGGTACATTTGGTTTCTCCCTGCAGGTTTATTGCAGGGCTCTCAGCCACTCTTCAGTGAAAGGTTTTTCTGTTGGTCGGCCATTATTGTGAACAAAGCCCAAGGTCAGTCCACAGCATGCTGTTATTGTCCTGAAAGTGTCTGCTTTAGTCCATTTCCTTGGAGACCAGAGGGCACCAAATGGTTTCTGGATGGTTGGTGATTTGACTCAGACACTAGCATTCAACATGAAGAGATCAGAGGCTGTGACACATATTTCCCCTCTGACTGGGCTGGTGTTGTGTGAGAGAAGGTGAACAAGGAACTGTGTCTCTCTAAGTGGATGCTAATTAGATAGCATTAGAGTCCTCTCTGAGGACAGATGATGATGTGAGAGAAATGGGAGAAGTTGCATCAGTGGAGCTCATGGTGCTCGTTTAACTTATTGAAATTTTCACATCAGCCATTAAATACATGATAGAAGAAAATTGTAAGAGGTTTGTATGTATGTTCTATCGTCCTGATGAAGACTGCTACTCTCATCATGAATAATTTGTTCGTTGTGAGCGCCGGCACATTTTTATATCCAAAAGGCATACAGTGCACCTGGTGTGAGGAAGAATGCATTATTATGTATACGTATAGGTCAGTTTGTTTGGATTTGGTATGGAAGTTCAAGCCAAGAACTAATTGTTCTCATTCAGCTTGTAGTGTGAATTTACAGCAGCACAAATATTCTGCCCAAAACAGATGATGTCTCTTTTTAAGTTGAAGTGTTTGAAGTTGAAGTCATGTTTCAGGAAAGGCCGGAGGTCATTATCTCTCCATGCATAATCGTGTGCAAATTAACTTGGAATCACAATAATCCATAAAATAACCATTATTTCCATTCAAAATCATATTGTCAAAGTAAAAACAATGTCCAGTGTTACGCAGGTTGTTTTAATCAAGCGATTATTGAAGTTGCATTCAGTTAGATTTGACTCTAAATGCAACAATTAAGTGAATCCTGTCCCACTGTGAAATAGTCTGTACATCATTGCATTGCTGGTTTTAGAGAATTCAGAGATAATAGTGGATTCTTAGTTATGTTTCACAACAATATGCATTTTTAAACATGATTTCAACATATCATGTTGTGCTTTGCAGCAACTAGTGATGTCCAAATAAAGCTCCATGAACTATGAGTTATATTTGTTGACCCCACTAGATGGCGCTCTTGGTTTAAAGAAAAAGACTGAAGGAATGGCAATTCAACGTGCTTTCAACCCTTTGTTGAACATAGAGCGCCATCTAGTGGGCTCAGAAAATAAATCTTTATTTGGATATCACTAGCAGCCACAGGTCAACTTCTTCTGCACTGATTGATGTGATTCTTCAGGGGATTAGTGTGCACTGTTTGGTTACCAGGTAACACAAGTATAAGCAAAGAAAAAGCTTTAGGAAAAACTTGTACTTGCACACACCCACGTGGAAATAGATCCTCTAATGTCTTCACAGTGATAGAAGTCTGAGGAAGGTTATCTATACTTGCAGTTGAATATTGTCACAATGCTGTTAGGGGTTAGGGAAGGGTTAAAGCTGCATTCAGAGATTTTTGACTGCTAGAGGACACAAAGTAGGCCATAAGAAGTGTTGCTATTTCATATCAGCAGCAGATCAGCTTCTCTTTCCTAATACATGTCAAATCAGAAATCAGGATTTAAGGATTTATGGCCAAGTAAGTAACACTAACAGGGAATTTGCCTTGGTGGTTAGTGCATATACAAACATGAATATGAAATAAACAATAAATGCAGAAACAAATACATACAAAATAGCTGTTAACCTAAGAAAAGGAGGCTGCGTGGTTTAGTGCAGAATGTGCAGAAAAATAAATATAAATGTCCAATGAGGAGCTTTAATCACTGGTGTTGTCCAGCGAGAAATTTTAGAGAGAAATCTGCATGTGTCTCCTATTGGTTTTCACTTTTGCACCCGACACCGAGGACATATGGGTGGGGTTATTCTTTGACACGAGTCAAAGAATTTAGCAAATTTCATTGGAAGTTCATTGGAAAATCAGTTTTTTTTTATTGCGTCACAATACAGTCAGATTATAACTACAAGCAGCCCAACAATTGTAGCATGTGCTCCCCTTAAAGGCAACATTAGGCCTGCAGCTCAGAGTCAGAATGTGTTGCTTAGCTTGGCGGCTGGCTCTTGGTATGGTATGGCTGTCTGTTGATCAGTCGGTCAGCCACAGACTGAAATATCTCGTCAGCAATTAGATAGATCCCATTCAGGTTTCGCTTCAGACTTCAGACTGATGATCCTCTGACTTTTCCTCTAGCGCCATCAACTGGTCACTTTGGTTTATGACTAATTACCTGCAGAACTAATGACATTCCCATCAGCCTCAGCCGGACTTTGTGTTCACCGCTAGTAAGCTAAAGCTAGTGATGTCCAAATCAAGCTTCAGCATTTCCTTCATTTTCTGTTAAATAGAATGAACTGGACTTGTAATACTGTAATACCAACGTGTGTGTGTGTGTGTGTGTGTGTGTGTGTGTGTGTGTGTGTGTGTGTGTGTGTGTGTGTGTGTGTGTGTGTGTGTGTGTGTGTGTTTAGGACTACGATCTGAGTCAGCTGCAGCAGCCTGATGCCCTGGAGCCAGAGTGTGTCAAAGTGGGGATCAGACGTCTGGATGAGAGGCCCCTCCATCATGAGCACCAGTACCCCCTCCGCTCCGCTGCCCCCCACCCAGGAGACATAGGAGACTTCATCCACGAGGTACGGCAACACACTGGGTCTGTTCTGGACGTCTTTGTGTGTGACGGCCGCGTTGTTGCCAGTCCAAATCAGTTCTTCAATCTGTTCCCCCAGATTACATTCTGGCGTCGGGCACACAGGAAGTAATGAATCACAACTTGAGTGAAATGCAAGCTGTCTGTTCGACAGTGTCCAGAAAAGGCGGGATTTGCCAACGTTAGATCTTTTGCCTCTCTCATCGCTTTTATATCCTTTGGTGAAAAGCATCAAAGATGTGTTCAGCTTACCTCATCACCTCACAGGATTTAGGGATATTGAAGTTCAAACGGTCACTACCCTTAGCTATTCAGAGCAGCCAGTGTGGGAACTTACCAACTTTGATTACTGCAAATTAAAACAGAATGCAATGCATTTCTGCAGACAGGGAAGTACACAGAAGGATGCACGTTTAAAACCCATTTAGGTCTAGGCTCAGTTGAACAGTGGGCTCCCTGGTATGACAGCATAGCATCAGTGATGCATCAGTGGTATGTGATGATGTGTGGTTGGACTGTTAACAAACAGAAGCGAGTGAGAGGCAGATAAACACAGAGAGTACAGTGTCTGTGTGATTCTTAATTAGCTTTGCGAATGGTCAGGATTAGCTAGCCTCAGACCTGCTACAGCCTGGCTACCTAATTAGAGGTAAATCCATTGCGTTGAGTTAATCCCACGGACTGGCTGCAGGCCGTCCACAGCTCCTTAAAGGGACAGTGTGGGTTCCTTTTTGGTACTATACAACATATTGCATACATATATTTCTATTCTTGTCGGTGCACAGGGCAAAGCAGGTACAGTATAGCGTTTTGTGCCAACAGGAAATGACACCGCGTTTGTGCCAACAGACGAGAATCAATCGATGAGAAAACTTTTAGATGCATTAATTGGATTTTTGGGCCACTGTGGGGTAGCAGAACAAGTTCTAAACACATCAGTGACACGACTTTATGACTTTATGAAATTGATTTGATGAATGTGTGAACAGCATGCGTCATGTGCATATCAGCAACTTTAGTACGTTCACCAGCTAGCTTGCTAACTTTGTCGGTCTGCTGTTTGCTGCTGGACAGACACATGTTGTGTACGGTGGCTTTATCACTGAAAACAGCTGCTGGAAATAAGTCGATGAGAGACAGAACCAAACAATTGTAAGGCTGCGGTTTCATCATGGCTTCATTGTGGGGTCTGCAGCTTTTCGATGATGTTCACGTCGCGTAATTGCGTCACTTCATAACGTTTGCATGGCAACCGGGGAAAATGGCTGCTCTTGTGTGAAGTAAACGCAACATTTTTCAACTTTCTGCTAAGATATGTGTGACTTTTTTGCAACGAAAATGCGGGGATTATGAAATCACGCAAGTCCCGCATATTTTGCGCGGAAATCGGCAATTTATGCGGCGAAAGTGCGGCGTATTTGAAAAAATGCGGCCCCCCGCATAAATATGCGGACTTTGGCTGATTATGCATTGAACCACTATAACGGCAACGCATTACTTCTGCCTTTGCTCCCCAAAGACAGGTGTCATAAGTCAAGCGGTCTCTTGACAGTTAACGTGCAAATATAGGTCGTATCCAGACATTTGAACAGATGATGCTATCATTTTCTTGGAGGACGGTGAGAGTGTATTCAGGCTGTCCAAAGAGGGTTTGTGTCAGTACTTTGGTTGCTGATATTTGATTATATGTCACTGGTTTTTATCGGTGCTGCTGCTCTGCGTTCAAACCTTCTGGAAAGCGTTACTTTCTCAGAGTTCTGATAACTTGGCAGAGGGGCGTCTCGGGCGTGAAGACTCATCACCGATGCACGTGGCTCTCTGTGTGCTAGCTGCGTCCATATTGTTTGTGTGTGTGAGTGTGTGTGTGTGAGACTGTGTGTGTGTGTGTGTGTGTCTTTTAGTCGGGCTGCATAAAGACATCTGCCAAGCCGAGCTATGAATAATGAGGGGGAGCTGTCAGACATGGCGAGCTGATCTAGACAGCTTAATCCGTGAGACATGACAAGCGGATGCTTCTCGCCCTCCCTCTCCCCCTCTCCTTCTCCCTCTGTCCCTCTCCTTCTCCCCCTTTCCCTCTCCCTCTCATTCACCCTCTCTCCTTATCCCTCTCTCCCCCTCTCCCTCTCTTCTTCTCTTTCTCCCTCTCCGCGTTAATTCTCTCCTCCCATTAAGTTTCAGAGTGACGTTCGGGAGTGTCTTCAGTCAGACGTCACCCACAAGACATTTCTGCTGCTTATTAGATTTACCATTCTGAGCGGCAATAAGAGGCCAAAAACTGCCATTTTCTGGACTGCTGTTTTTTTGGAAGTTAATTTTAGACGGTACTTTTATTCTCCCAGTGTGCCGTTTTTTGAGTGAGTTCATAAAAATGATGTGTGTGTGTGTGTGTGTGTGTGTGTGTGTGTGTGTGTGTGTGTGTGTGTGTGTGTGTGTGTGTGTGTGTGTGTGTGGAAGGTGGGGGGTGGTGGTGGTTTTAAGTTCAGGCTGGGTAATCTGCTGAATCTCCTCCTGGAGATAAAGTCAGCATCTGTCCGGCCTGACCCAAATCCTCCTCTCTTCTACGCGCCTCCATAATCCCTCCTTCTCCCCCGGCACTCACTACTGTCCATCTCAAGCCATCCACACACACACACACACACACACACACACACACACACACACACACACACGAACACAACCTTTCTACCTTTCTACTACCTTCCTATGCTCACCCTTAGAGAGAAGACACACCAGCCCGAAAATCGGCCATTGGACTGTCTGACGAGGTCAGTGACTCGAGTCTGTTCAGTGTGTTCCGTGCAGTCGGCCGTCTGAGGAGCCGTCGGCCTTCATTTGGGCCGACCCAACATGTTCAGTCGGAGACAGGACAGTCAGGACTCGCCCGGAAATGGGGAGCGGATGAGCCTCTCAAAATCAGATGGAAATCTTTTAAACTAACCTTTGTTGATCTGAAATGAAGACAGATTCAGAAACTGCACGGCCTATTTCTCGCTTAAAATGTTTTCAGAAACACCTTTTGGTTAACTATTTCAGTACAATATGAGATCGTATTCTGAACAAGCCGCCATGACAGTCTGGCTGTGAATTTCCGGAGAAAAAAGACCCACGTGATGCGTTCGTCCAATCAGCTGCCGGTTTTCATTTTCTGGGAAATAATCAGACTGTTAATGGAAACAATACAGAGCAGCGCCACCTGCAGCTATGGAGACGTATTGCGCGCAGAGCGTATGCTCAAGTCGGTGTCGCCTCAGTGTGTTCTGAAGCATTTTTTGGACCTCGGGGACCCGACTGATCAGTCAGACTGACTTTTCTGCCGACGGTCGGCCCGTCTGGTTGGTGTGTCAGGGCCTTTATTCTGATCTCCAGGTCCCTCTCTTCTACCTGTTCTAGAGGGGGGAGGGGTGGGGTTGCTGTCTTGTGATTGGAAGGGAGACATTTTGAATCCCAGTTCTTTGGGAGAGCGAACTGTGCTCCGTCTGAATGGGTCAGCAAAGGTCATCAGACGGGGCTTAACATGCTCTTACGGCGCTCTGCTTTGGTATGAAAGCATGAACACAGGTTTCCTTAATACTCTCAGCTGTACTGTACAGTTACTTTAAACATATTATAGGATTACTATAATCCTGCACTAGATATCCTTAGAGTCTTGTGGCTCTCTCAACCATAAATTCTGCTTTTTCTCAGTCTCAGAGATACTCTGTCATGTGGAACATCTCTGGTGCAAACAGGGCATTTTTAATGACTGTCCTCTGGTTTAGAAGTGATGAGTATCGGAACTCCAGGGATAAACCTGTGACATGAGTCTGATCTGAATGCATGCTCTTTATCCCACATCAAACACAAGCTGTGTTGGAAACCGTTCCCTCATTCCCTCACTCACTATTCCCTATATAGTGTTTAATTAATAGTGAACTATATAGGGAATGACCAAACCAGATTTCGGACACTCACTGAAAGGATCGTTGGGTCAGGAGATGCCAGATTAGTGTGACGGAAGCGGGCGCACTCCGCAACATCTTAACAAACCGAAACAAAAGTACTTTTAATACTTCCCTGAAACAAAGCACTGAGGAGGATAGTAAATGGTTGCATATACTGTAAGTTGCATGTTACATTCTCCTCCGGGAAAACATGGCCGTGTTGCATCGCGGGATACGGAAGTAACATGTACAGAGAACCGTTTTGAACACAGCTAGAGGCTTCGTGTGTGAAGGTTGTATCAGTAATACAGTAGAGCTCAACAGTGTGGTACCCAAAGGAAGGTTTTGATTATCAGCCATGAAGTCTAAACCATCCGAGGGAGACGGACCACAGACTGTGAGGTTGCAAAAAGAAAATCTGTATTAAATCAACAACCCGTTCTCACTCTGAACTCATAAAATACGGACATTTGGACAGTGGCTGTCAGCGTCAGAAGCGACGCAAAAAGCGCCCTTCAGCGTGTTTGTGGAACGCACCAGGGAGAGCAGCAGATACACGGGGTTTGAAGATGACGTAGCACGAAGAGCGACTATGGTAGCGAGTAGTATGAAAGGCCGAAAATCCGCATAGGGAGGTTGGATGGGGGGGTGGATGGGTCAAACAACACAGGACTTTCACCCCAGAGACCGGGGATTGTGTCCCGCGTGTCACGTTTGCTAAACCCAACTGTCCCGTTCTTCTTTTCCTAAACCCAACTGTCCCGTTCTTCTTTTCCTAAACCCAACCGTCCCGTTCTTCTTTTCCTAAACCCAACCGTCCCGTTCTTCCTTTCCTAAACCCAACCGTCCCGTTCTTCCTTTCCTAAACCCAACCGTCCCGTTCTTCCTTTCCTAAACCCAACCGTCCCGTTCTTCTTTTCCTAAACCCAACCACCCCGTTCTTCTTTTCCTATTCCCAACAGTCCCGTTCTTCCTTTCCTAAACCCAACCGCCCCGTTCTTCTTTTCCTATTCCCAACCGTCCCGTTCTTCCCGCGTGTCATGGAAACGTAAGCCCACCCGCGACCTTTTCCTAAACCTAACTGCGTCAAATGTGACGCCAATAGTCCAGACCAAGCGCGTTTAGTTAAAGTGCGTTTTTATATGACGCTAAAGGAGAGTTTTAGCGTCAACAACAACGCCAAAGGCACCTGACCAAGCGTCCATATTTTACGCGATGGGAGTTAGTTTCAAGAAAAACATGTTTTATTTGCGAGATGAAGTACTACACTTCCCACAATTCTAAGCGTGACGGCGATGTCTCTGATTAGTGGAGCTCGCTGTTACCATGAAAATGTTTACTGCACCCGCGAACCGCTAGCGAGCTGCTACCACTGAAGTCTATGATCATTATTAACACAGTCTTGTACCTTTGCTTTTATTCGGTTTTCTAAATATTGTTTTTTCACCGAATCAAATGTTTTATGGTCACATTCATCTCGTAGCTGCTTGGCTTGGTTCCAGATTAAAAAACTCAATTTTTTCGGAAACATTCAAAAAGTGGACACTCACTCTTGAGCTCTATGTGACATCGAGTAATAAATGGATCCCCCAGCTGATCCACTGCTGATGTGTAGTCACCAACAGTCAGTGATGTCCAAATGAAGCTTAATGAGGCTCAAGGAATGGCAACTCAGTGGGCTTTCAACCCTTTATTTGGTCATCACTAGCCAACAGTAGACTGGCCAGTCTGGTAGTCCATCTATCACACTGATGAATATGATGCAGAAACATCCTGATTTCTCTTCCTGTCTCCTCCAGGGCCTGAAGGCAGCAGACAATGACCCCACCGCCCCCCCCTACGACTCCCTGCTGGTGTTTGACTACGAGGGCAGCGGCTCCACCGCCGGCTCCCTCAGCTCCCTGTACTCCTCCTCTAGCTGCGGAGACCAGGACTATGACTACCTCGGCGACTGGGGGCCGCGCTTCCGCAAGCTGGCCGACCTGTACGGCGGTGGCGACGACTAACACTCTCCACCCCGACCTACCACACATCCCCTCCCCCATCCCCAACCCCACCCCTCCCCACCCTGGCTCCAGGGCTCAGGTGGGGGGTGGGGGGTGGGGAGGGGGTGGGATTAAGGAAAGAGCGTCGGCACTTATAGATCGGCACTTCTGTATTACCACAGGACAGCTTGTAAAGAGACTCGCTGCCATGACGACGGTTGATGACACTAGGGACCATTCTGACTCCTGGCCTAGCAGTTGAGGCTAAAGGACTTGATTATGTGAGCGCCAGCCCCTGTGCTAACTAACGTGAGCACTCAGAGGGGCTGTTGTCTCTACGATGGCCATGCTACAGATGCTCATTTACACTTGAATCTCACAGTACAGGAGCACTGGGGTCAAATGTGCCTTTTGTACATTCTTTTGATTGTGTTCAGTCTTGATTCTATACGTTGCTTTAAAGCTCCCGGTGTTTTGCAACAGCAACTGCAGGACCACTTTGCCATGATAATGATTGTGTGTGTGTGTGTGTGTGTGTGTGTGTGTGTGTGTGTATATGTGTGTGTGGATTCCACCTCATTACATGTATATGTGTGTGTGTGTGTGTATGTGAGAGTGTGTGTGTGAGTCACTTCCACAGAGACACACTGGATGGACACTCTAAATGGCAAAGCCTATTATGAGACGCCTTGGATGATCCTACCAGCAAAAACATGGCTTTACTTGTACGGCTCTGGGTGTTTCCATGTGATTCAGCCTGAAAACGACAACTACACTCCCAATATATTTCATTGTTTAGATGTTAAAAAGTCACAGAGGTTAGCACAATCAAATATACATATTCAGGTTTGTCTTTTAATTTGGAACATACTCTCCTCTCACAAGAAGGCTTAATCACAGCTGGTGTCGTTCCATATCTGTGATACCGCAGCAAAAACATTGGGCTCATTTCGCTACATTGCTCCACTATTAATGCGATTGACTGCCCGTGTTAACAAGCTCGCCGAGATCAGAAATGTCCTGTCTGCACTCCACCTACTCTGCAGAGTCTCATCATTCAACATCACGTCAAAGCTTTGATTGAATTGCTCTAAAGAGCCGCTGTCTCTCCTGGCTTTCAACACTCTTTTTTTTTTTCTTTTTTTTTTTGTGTGCCACAATGAATTTAATTGACTTTTTGACTGAAATTGGGAGGTTTTCATAAGCAGAACATGTTTGTAGTGCAGTTTAAATAATGTGTCCTTGCTGCGAAATACTAAATACTAAATCAAAAGTGGTGAAAGACACAGTGATGAAATGTGATTTCTATTGATGTGTTTGTGCAGATGAATGAAAACACAAAGCAAAAACCGCAACAAAGAATCAAGGCCATGAGCAAAGAAAACTGAAAGCATTTGAAGTGGAGCAACAGTAAGATCTGTGAAATGACAAAATTCCCAACATGAAGAAAATGAATTGAGTTTGTATCTACATATGAATATGTTTAATTAACAGGTTGTGAATGGAATATAAAAGGGACTGAGCGGTGACTAATATTCAGGTCTGCTGTTTAAAATGACCAACCCAGTACGTTTCCTGTGTACTGTCTGGATCTGAGCAGAGCGGTGAGAAAGTGGAGGACATGAATGTGAAACAGGCAGAAAAGCCATTAACCAAACTGCTGTTTCTACTTCTGCTCATACATGTTGACGTACAAAATGTGAATTTCAGGAAAAAAAGTTGTTGTAACTTCACTGATTTTGCTTGTTGCAGTGGAGCAGTTATGTACGTACAGTATAGGTTGCTGCATTTCTCTGTTGCTTTTTTATTTGGAGACATTTTTGCCACAGTAGCAGTCCATTCAACAGTTGGATCTGGCCCGTTTGTCATGAACTTTTACATATTCATGGTCACTGGAGGATAAATTCAAAGATGGAACGTTCCACCAATGTAAAAGCCATGGTACAGGAAAAATAGAATCACATTTTCTATATCTACGTATACATGTGATGTACTGTGCAAAGCAAAATGTAAAAAAACAAAAGTAAAACTGTTAGTATTCATCCTGACTTTTCTCACCAGTCCACACACTAGCATGGTGTGGCTGTTGCTGTTACATACGAATACAATCAAGACAACAAATCCATTGTAGGTTGCTATCGCAATACAAGAACATGGCACACATTGTGAGGTAACAAGAATCTATCGGCCGTAAATTGTACGTTTGAGCCAGATAAGCTTTGAACGACCGGAACTGAAAAACATTACAGAGCAGCTGCACTGTGTTCAGCCCAACAATAAAAACTCTGGAAGAGTGAACACAACTGAGGAATAAAACGGCTTATGCGTTATGTTCAAAAACTTCAACAGGCAGCACCAGCTCTGTATTTCACTTTATATTCGACTGAGGCGGGAGTTCATGTTGTTTATTATCACATGTCTGCTACAGCTCTAACAGTGAAATATGTGGAGGTAACAAATACAGTATCCATGCCAGTACACATTTCATTACTATTACCGTACTGGTCCTAATATAAGATGACTGATTGTAAGACGACCCCTCTTTTCCAAAAATACTGTCAATTTAAGAGGAAATGTTTCCATTCATGCTTGTAATTTGAGTTTGTTTAAATACGTCTTCATGTGCAGTTCATTCTTCATTGTGTTAAGCTGGTCAGAATCTCTGACAGTTAGCATCCTCATTATGGCATTCGGCCGATGGACTGATGAATCGTCCCAGGTCTGTTTCTGCAGTAAAGACGTCCAGAAATTACACGCGCACATCCACACATTAAAATGACCTTGTAGGAATTTGCTAGCCTAGCAATATTGCGGCTACATAGGACCCATAATGCAACCCCTTTCTTGGTGTGTGAGGCTCACTCTGTTGGAGCTGGTACTTTCATTCAATGAGAACATCTGCTGATGTGGATGTCTTATTTCATGTTCTATATACCAGAATAAAATATCAGCTTAAAATTTGGCCCAATACGATACTACTACGATTTTAAATGACTGTAAATTTAAAATCTAATGGGCATATTGCTATGAAGTTTTCGAGTACCTTTGTGCTCCTAAAGGGATGAACTCCGGCATCATATTCAGGACCAGTGTTACGTCGTGGTAAGGATGTATGAGTAGCATTCCTTCCTGCTGAGTCACAGCGTTTGACAGTGTTGTTGTTGGTTTCTATTGGTGGGAAGCAGACGTTTGTCAAACCCAGAGCTGTACAAAAGAGCTGCATATTTTTGCCAGTTTGATGTTCCAATGCTCGTGATAAGACATGTACAGTAATGCTCGACTTTAGATAGACATCTTCTGTTTTTTTTGTTTTGCTTTTATCACAATGTAACTTATGCAGCTGACTGCTAATAAAGGGAGACTTCAGTCCTTGTTTTGTAGCAAAGATACTTCTTGATACTCTGCTGTGGTGGATTAAATACAAAAAAAGGCAATGTTTCTTTTGTCTGCTGATGATTTGCCTTAGTGTTCTCTGGTACTCTTCAACTGGCTACTCACTGTAAACTGAAATATGTACAGATTGTATTTTTTTTCTCTTGTTGTTCTTTTGGCTGTGGTCTCTGAAAATGACATGCTGATATCCTGAATCCTTGTATATGTGTAATTTGGATTACAAATTAAAATGTTTTTGCATGTTTTTATCTTTTCATTATGGGAAAACAGTATTTTTCGCATCTTTTTCATGTAAGTCCAGCACAAGTCACACACACACCAACCCACAGTGATTGTACAGTATATGTCAAAAAAGGTAATAAAAAGTTCATAGTAGAGCATGTAAAAAAACATAGTATGAGTCGAAAAAGCCATAATAAAGTCAGTATGTATAAAAGCTCATACAAATCTGATAGTATAGTATGTCAGAAAGTCATAGTATAGCGTGTTGAAAAAGTAATAAAAAAGTCACAAGTCATATTATAGCATGTCGATAAAAAGTAATAAAAAAATCTTAGTATCATAAAGTATGTCAAAAAAGGTAATAAAAAGTCATAGTATAGCCTGTAAAGAAAACAGTATGTGACGAAAAAGTCATAAAAAAGTCCGTATGTATAAAAGGTCATAAAAAAAGCCATTTGTCGAGAAAAGGAATATGTCATAGTTTAGTATGTCAGAAAAGTTATCAAAGTCATTGTAGTACAGTATGTTGAAAAAGACATAAAAGGTCCTAGTAGATCTAAAAAGGTATAAAAAGTCATACAGAATGTTGAAAAAAGTCATAAAAAAGTAGTAGATTATAGCTGAGCAATGGTTGGGACTGAGCATTTTGAGCAGAAAAAAAAGGATGGAGAAGAGGATAAAAAATGGCAAATAAAAGAAGATTCTGTCAGCAAAAGGGCCAAACTGAGATATTCCTGCTCACCTGTTGAGTATGCCCAGTTAACAGGGCTACTGTTTAAGTGAGGGTTAAGTGGTGCGTGGGGGATTTATACTCCTACCTCTCGTTTTGAAAACCAGTAAAAACGGTTACAACTCTTATAGATACCTACTTATCCAATCCACAAAGCATAATTCCAGAGTACACAGTGGCATGTTAAGCTAGGACACAAACTAATGAGCTCATCATTTCAGACAAGTGTGTTGATGCACAGAAACATCTAAATCATGCCGGAAAGGTGTCCACAGCAGAATGGCTGAGTAGGTATAAGATGGTCACCTTGTTACCTTTGGTGCTTGAACTCCCAACCTTTGAGTCTGAATGCAAGTGTTGATCTCAGTAAGCTCATAAAGTCTTAGTATAATATGTCGACAAAAGTCATAATCATAAAAAGTCATACTGTAGTATGTCGAAAAGTCATAGTATAGTATGTTGAAAAAGTTATAAAAGTCGTAGTATAATATGTCAAAAGAGTCATAAAATATTCATAGTTTAATATGTCAAAAAAGTCATAGTATAGTATATCGAAAAAAGTCATAGGATAAGTATGTCGAAAAAAGTCATAAAAAAGTCATACCCTAGTATGTCGAAAAGTCATAGTATAGTATGTTAAAAAAGTCATAGAAGTCATAGTATATGTAAAAAGTCATAGTATAATATTTTGAAAGAGTCATAAAATATTCATAGTTAAGTATGTCAAAAAAACTCTAAAAAGTCATAGTATAGTATGTTGAAAAAGTTTAAAAAGACATAGTATAGTATGTTGAAAAAAGTCATTAAAAAGTCACACTATAGTAAGTTTATATTGAAATGTAGGCTATTGTTACAGGCAGAACGGTCAAAACAATTACATCAATGCACATAACATTGTGCTATATCAACCCAGCCTGACTCCTAGTACGAAGCTGATTGACAGGGCCTTTAAGAACACTGTCAGTCGTCCATCACGTATTGCAGTACATAACTGCTGGTACCAGTGGTACCAGCAATGTTTGAAATGTTGAGTGGGGCCTTAATGCATCATAGCTTTGGTCTCTGAGGGTAGACTGTCTCATTTGGGTAGGAGGTCTTCAGGTCCTTCATGGCCCACCTCCTTCAGAGGACCCAGCCTCTGAATTTGGAACAGTTTACATTGCCTGGAGGTGTAACTGTGCCTGTACATGTTGGCACTGGGATTGACTAGCACCTATCTGGTTTAGACTGCCTCTCACCCAATGCATTCTGGGACAGGCTGCAGTTTATCTGGACAGAACTAGTTTTAGAAAATGGATGTTTTCACCTCAGCCTGTTAGTTGGCCAACACTGACCAATAACTGGTTTTAATTTCAGTGGTTTTACTGTTGTGGGTAGTTGTATGTGACTGAATCATATAAATATAACCCGATGAGAGCATATTATAAATGTGTTAATGCCAGGTCTGGTACACCCCTGGGACAAACTAAAGACTGACACAGTGTCTCGCTTCTCTGTGGCAACTTTAAATCGTCTTCTCCCTCCGACTTTTCATCTCCAATCCGACATGAAACACACAGAGTGTCTGTGTTTTCCAGGCCCAAGGGCACGTCAGTAGTTTCTTTGCCCAGCAATCAGCCATCAACACAGGCATAACAACAGTGATAAAGGAAGAAAACAGGAAAACGCAGTCCCTCTCCTGAGATCACTCACAATAAGACAAACATTGTTTCTGCTGCACTGCTCTGTGTGTGTATGTTCAATCAACAGAAAACAGTGAGTGTGTGTCTGCCCGTGTATAGAGGCTTTACAGATGCATAAAAAAACATGGAGGTCCATGGCTGGAGAGCTGACTACAGCTAGAGACAGACCATTAGATGAACATTATAACAGGATTACCATTTTGGGGAGAGGATGCTGAATTTCCCGAAAATCGCTGTGTGCTAGAACAGCAGGCCCTCAGTCGTCAGCAAATTCATTCAGTGATACTGCTTTAGACTTGTGCCATTCTGCGTGGTCCTGATCTGTTTCTTCCACAGATATGCAGCACACTTTGAGCACGGGAAGCTGCACCGTTTGTGAATGCAGCTCATGACGTAATCCAGGCTCATACACACACAGCACAGAGGCACTTTGAGACGGGCACGGCAGCCACTTCTCTTTCCACTTCACCACTTTGTGACTGCAGCTGATAACATAATCCCCACTCACTTCAAAAAGCGGCTGTAGAGCGGTCGCCTACCAATCAGAAGGTTGTTGGTTCAATCCCTGATCCTGCAGTCCCATGTCGAAGTGTCCTTGGACAAGACACTGAACCTCAAATTGCTCCCAATGCTGCACCATCGTTGTGTGAATGTTTATCTGATGAACAGGTGGCACCTTGCATGGCAGTCTCATGTGACAGTGTTAATGGTAAGTGGTGCCTGTACTATGTAAAAGCGCTTTGAGTAGTCGGTAAGACTAGAAAAGTGCTATGTAAATGCAGTCCATTTACATTTATTCAAACAATAAAGATGTTCTAGCCTTATACGTTTATTCTATCCACTCCACAGTTAGACTCAACAGCTGATTTAGGTTGATCCAATAGAAGCATTCATAGTTTTACATTACCTTCGCTGTCAGTCTGGATACAACCATCGTAGTTTTTGACAATATAAACGCAATTTTATAATGCCTGGAAAGCACTAGGATTAGGCCATGGTTATGGTTAGGGTTAGGGTTAGTGCCTTGAAGTCAACGGTCGCAGCGCTGGCTGGAAGGAGACGTTGGGGGCTTAAAACACCATTGAGCGTCTCATTCTCCCTACGTGTTGCGTTTAATGGAGAGTGTATGTCTTTCCTACTTCTTGAGGGGTTTGTGCTGTGTTACTGACTCACCAACTTGTTGTTGTAGTTCAGGTTTTAAAAGGTGTACAGTATATACAAATGTTTGTGTTGTGGGAAAACAAGAAAGGCAAAGACTTTTCCGTCAGAAACAGTCTTTCTCTCAGTGTGTTTCTCCATGTCTGGTTTGCAGCCCGTCAGCATGAAGCTTTTTTCCACTGCTTCCAGCCAGAAGCAATCTCCTCAATGAAACTCCACCACATCCAAAAACCTTTCTCTTTTCTTCTTTTTTTCTCTTTCTTTCTTTCTAAATCCTCTCAATTAAAGCTAAATAACATCCCGTACCGTTAATAATTATGTACAACATCCTTTTATTGAAGAAGGATAGTTACATGTGCTAAACTTGTAAGTAAACAACTTTCCTTTTGGAGATACACACAATTTAACACAAGTTATTTATCACCATTAGGTGACCGCTGAGAATAATAGATGTTTAATACAAATAGCGTGTTATGAAAAGGAAGGAAATCCAGTCCTCAGTCATTAGGGATGTAATGCTTTCCCACTTCATTACCTCTACTGTGGGAGACCGGCGAGCCAGAAATAGTATAATTTTATAACTAGATCTACTGTTGTGAAAGAGTTTAATATTATAGTTTTGCATTACTTTGTAAAGTTATTAAGCTGTAGGGGATGTTAAGACAGTGACACAGGTGGGAGAAATGAAAGATATATACATAAAAGTTATTACACTTGATTATGTATGATTGTAACCAGAGTCAAATCCAGAACCTTGAACCTTGAAGTAATAATGATTTTGATGATTTGAAGTTGAAAATGCTTCCAGGTTAAAAGTGAGTGTACATGTTTAGCATTTCACTATATGTATAACATGCATCTATATATGCTGTATATATACAGTATATACTGTATATCTGTATACCTGTCCTGCTTGACGTGACTCTAGAACTGTGTTACCAAACTAGAACTACATTATGGACCACATCATTCCTCTCAAAAGACATTAAAGAAAAACAAGGGAACTGTACTATGTTTCCTGTGTACCCAGGTCTGCAGTTCCACAGTGATGCACATGAGATTAGTCTGAATTCAGTTTGATCATCTCAAACTGCATACAGAAACTTGAATGGGCAGACTGCGGTGCATCCAAAATGGTAGCTGGCATGCACACTGACGCTTTTTAACTTAACAGCAAATAAATGTCCTGCTGTTGGAGCAAGAGGAAAGGCCAGAAAAGGGTGACCAGTCGTCACTACAATCATCCTCTGGTGACTCTGTTGGATAGAGAGAGAGAGAACAGACTAGCCGTATGGTCATTCTGCTATAACCCCCACCAAAAAAACAAAAAACATTATCTATTTAAGTGCTTCCCTTCAGGTGTGCTCTTGGTTAAAGAGAAATGAATCACCCGTCGTTAGTTCCACTGTTGTGCCAGTGGAGCTGGTTTGGCCAAGTTAGTCTTGGCAGCAACTGAATAAAAACAGAAAATTCTCTGATTGATAATATTTCTACTTTATTACAACCAATTGGAAAACTAGGTTGGACTTGCTGGCACAGTCCTAGACTGGTTTGAATCCTACTTAAATAAAAGGAATTACTTTGTGTCTAGGTAATTACACATCTGAGTGTTCCCCAAGGCTCCATTCTGGGGCCTCTTCTGATTAACATCTACATGCTTCCACTGGCTCAGCTTATGGACAACAACTGAATAATTATCCGGATGAAATCTTGGTGTAGTCATAGACTCACACCTGAATTTCAACAGCCACATTAAGACAATGACAAAGTCAGCCTACTATCACCTTAAGAATATATCAAGGGTTAAAGGACTGATGTCTCAGCAGGATTTGGAAAAACTTGTCCATGTTTTTATCTTCAGTAGCCTCGACCACGGTAACGTTGTCTTTACAGGTCTCCCTAAAAATTCAATCAGACATCTGCAGCTGATTCAGAACGCTGCTGCTCCAGTTCTCACTGAGGCCAAGAAAGTGGATCGCATCACTCCAGTTCTGAAGTCTTTACACTGGCTTCCTGTCTCTCAATGAATTGATTATAAAATACTGTTTGTTTATAAATCACTGAATGGTTTATTTCTGATGTGCTGCTACATTCTAAACCATCCAGACATCTCAGGTGATCTAGGACAGGTCTACTTTCAGTCCCCCAGAACTAAACATAGAGAAGCTGTGTTCAGTTTTTATGCACACATATCTGGAACAGGTCCGCTGCAACTCTCAGTTCTTTCAAATCAAGGCTGAAGACTTTCCTTTTTGATGCTGCCTTTTATTATATCAAATACTTTTAAATGTATTACACAGCACTTTTATTCTTGTATTTCATACATGTCTTATTCTCATTTAACTATATTTATATTAGCTTTAACAAATGTTTTAAATTGTTAACTTGTAGCCTTTTTTCACAGACCAGGTATAGTACACCCAAGGTGCCCTTATACAGTACAACAGCTTTGTCGCAGACCCAAACCTTGATGTTCTCCGATCCTCCCTCGAACATGTTTTGCACTCAATTGTTTGCTTCAACACATGTGGCGAAAATGCAATGTTTGGATGTCTTGCTATGTTCAGTTCTACTACTGCTGTAGCTTCAATATACACTGTGATTAATGTTTAGTTTTACTCCTACAGTATGTTATAGTTTGTAATCTTGCTGTGCAGCTGTAGGCCTACAGCGTGTTTGTGCAGATGCATGTGCATGTATGATATGTAATATTTCCATGCCTGCTGTTTGCAATTCCCATGTGCTGCATGTACAGCAGTGTCTGAAGGCGTTGCAGTACAGATAGGGTCTAAATAAACCTCTCCGCAGAATGAACTCCTCAGAGGATGAACATACAATCCTCTCTGTCTTCCTCTGCCTGTGTGTGTGTGTGTGTGTGTGTGTGTGTGTGTGTGTGTGTGTGTGTGTGTGTGTGTGTGTGTGTGTGTGTGTGTGTGTGTGTGTGTGTGTGTGCGTTTGACTGATATGGGTTGTTGAAAACAGATGCTACAATTTTGAAGTAAAACAGCTGGTACATGATATTTTTTCTTATGATATTCAATATCTTTTGTCTAAATGCAAGAACTGACTGCAGGGTTATTAAGCCACAAATGAGCTGTGTCTCACTGCTGCTTCTCTAACTGATATCCTGGCTTTAAATTAATTTCTTTATTTCCTGTTAACTCTGAGATCCTCCGTTATTGTGCTTTTCTTCCCCTGACTGCTGTGTTCTGGATAGAAATTGTCTATCGCTGCAACTTCTTCCTGCAGTTCAATATCTTACAGCTTTCCTTTTTTCATGTTGAACCCATCCGAATGTGATTTCCCCAGAGCATTGTTCTCAACAGCCTTCAGACCATTGTGCAATAGGATAGCTCAAATTATACATTTGTATCTGCATAGACTCAAAGCCGTCAGTGTGATGTAAATGTTGTCATCTGCCCATGAGGGTCCAACTGTACAGCTAGCCTGGCTCTGTCTAAAGGTCCCCAAAGCATACTGCAAACACCTCTAAAGCTCCCTAATTAACATGTTGTATCTTGTTAGTTTAATCTTTACAAAAGCCCAAGTGTAACAGCAACACTTTCTGGTTATACGGGGAGTTATGTATGCGTCAGCCAGCCAGCAGAGACTCCAGGAAGTTACAGTCCAGTCGCATAGCCAGAACCAGGCTAACTGTCTCCCCGTTTCCAGCTTTTGGGCTAAGCTAAGCTATCCAGCTGCTGGCTGTAGCCTTACGTTCAGCAGACAGATATGTGTGTTCGTTCTTGTACTGCCAAAAATACTTCTGACAATTCAGGCTCTGAAACAAAAATGAAGACGCTAGTACAGCCTTAGCAACGAGCAAACAGGACAGAGAGAGTGAGAGTTATCACCAAAACAAAAAAACAGCTGATTTCTGAAGCAAAATGCAAATCCTCTTGCTACATTTTAGTCAGTGTCAGCTGATAGTGTGTGTAGTTATGCTGGTGGACAGGGCCAGACTGACGTCACATGAGGCGGGCATGTTGGTTGATCTGATTTAACTCAGCCATTGAGGCTGTGTTGGATGAGACTCATTCAGGAGATTGTTTCCGGCTTGAGAAAATCATGGACGCTGCATACTGATGGCTGCAAAACACACGCTTTCAGACAAAGACGCTGGAAGACCACAAACCACAACACGACTTCTGTAAATACACGTTTTTGTATGGCTGGCAGAGAAGTCAACGAGGGACGCTGGAAAGCCGACCCAGAGCAGAGCAGCAGGCCAGGCTTTAGAACGCGAAGTGAGACAGTTTAACACAGCACAACTCCCATAGAAGTAGGAGAGACATACACTCATCCAGGCAATTTTAGTCTCATTCTCATGTTATTTTCAACATGCAGGGAAAATGAGACAGGGGGATTTATGTTACCGGCTAAGTTAGCCTTTAGTAGCTGTGTTCCTTTGTGTTACGAGCCCAGGTTAGCTTTGTATGACTTCTTATAAATAATCGCATCATCACACAAGCTGTGTGTGCATTTCAGCGGAACATGGTGACAACAGGCTGGGGTGCAAAAGGCCTGCAGCTTTAATTTTTTAGCTAATGCTACACTAGAGGGTTACTTGAATAGTGCCTCTGCCCCTAAACTCTAATCCAGTTGGGGGACTATTTTGACTGCAACCATAGTGGCCCAACCACTTTAAATTCTTAATTCTCAGCAGCAACAACAACAACAACAACAACAACAGCGCAACACCTGAAAAGCAATGTTGTTACTCTCTGCTCCTCACCATGGGGCTTCTCGTGTGCAAATCACTCCGCACAAGTAGCAGAAGTAGCAGTGGTTTGCCTTCTGAGAATATAGTTCCCAGTATGTATACGGTTAGAAAATGGCTGTGTCTCATGTGACCTTGTTATTTGTACACACTGTGACTATACAAATCACAACATGTAAATAGGAAAATGTTGGCGTTATTTTGTCACTTATTGAGCGCAGTAGGCTAGATGGAGCCGGTTACCTCCAGGATCTGTGCTAAGCTAGGCTAGCGGTGGGTGCATCAGACAGAGTTACGACACGCACGGAGATGAGAAGGGTATGTATGGACTTATCTTACTCTGGGGGATACGCTGAATAAGCTATAGTCTGCGTGTTCCTTTAAGAGGGGTTGTGCTGTGCCATACTGACTCACCCAGTTGCTGTGTCACTCTGTGTTCTGCGTTTTTTAGCCGGGCCTTGTCATGTCCCCGAGCAGCGCCAGCCTGCTCCTTGGTGGGTAATTCAGGTTTTAAAAGGTGTATTTACAAAAGGTCTGTGTTGTCTTTCAGCATCTTTGTCTTCAGTAGTGTTCTCCGTGTGAAAACGTGTGGTTTGCAGCGTGCAGTCTCCGTGATTGTCTCCCTCCGGAAACAATCTCAATCTCCTCTCACACACCTGCAACAGCTGGGTTAAATCAGATTAACCAACACACCCCCTCCCTCATGTGTCATTTGTCTGTCTGCCCCTCTCAGCAGGCTAACTACACACATCATCAGCTGACACAGACTAAAACGTAACAACATCTAAGTGAGTGAATTCTGTCTGCTGCACCCATCCGGGTGTCAATATGTTTACTTGCTTAACTCCAGATTATTTATCCCCTCTCTAATCTCTTTACTCATGCCACATAACATATTTCATTATTGTTTGACATACACAGCTTTTAATGGTCGAATGGTTACTTTTAATTAGTATTTCTTTTTGTTTTGTTGGGTCTTTGTAAATTATAGAGTGTGGTCTAGACCTACTCTATCTGTAAAGTGTCCTGAGATAATTCCTGTTGTAATGTATGTAAGCTTAATGTTAAAAGTGGTGTGGGAGGTAAAGCCAGAGAGAAGACTTGAGGGGTTCATGGTTTGAAGTATGGTGTTGTACTGACATCGTCTATTCAGTTTGCTACACAAGGGCAGACAGTGGAGGGAATGAATCATTCAACAAAGCCATGTTGACAGCTCTTGGATGGAGCGGCATGGCGCCCTGGTCTCCTCTGTGTTTGCTGAGCTAAAACTGTAGCTCACCTTCAGAGGCTTCCACTGTGAGCCAGTTTAACCCCACTGCCTGCTCACTGGGAAAGTGCTTCACTATTTACACATGAGCTAAATAATTCACCGTTAGACTAAAAGCACTGAGTGAAGTTTTGCTACAGCAGGCAGGCTCACTCAACAGCTATCCCTGTACAAGTTAAAAATCTTCTGCTTGGCTTCACTCACTGGACCAGATCCAAGAGGAGCCAACAGTAAAAACTACACGATGTCCATGCTTCTGTTCACGTTTACAAAGAGAATAGTGTGAGCCTCGGTGTTCACTTCGGCACCTGATTTTGATTTAGTTTTAGTCTTTTGCGGAAAATGTTTTTTTGTGTTCCAGTCAAATTTTTTCATTGGATTTTCCTCACTGACATGTTTGTCTCATGTCAGTCCTGCATTTTTAATTTTTGTCTGCTAAGCATTTTGAGACTACAGTTGTTGCCATCTTTGTTGTGTACAGTAACCATGGCTACAGGCGTTGTTCTTGTCTATTGTAAGGTTAGTGGGAAAGGCATGCACAGGCAGGCACACAGGCACGCAGGCTTGTGACTGCAGTGACATAACAGACTGACTCGCCTCAGTAAATCCAGTCATCATTATAAACTCTGTGTGTTTGAACTCTCCTACTCACACATATATATATATAACTGTACACTTACACAGTTCTCAATGCTTCGGTTTGCATGTAGGAACCCTCATTATGTGTAGTGCTATTTTGAGCCTTGTTAGTGGTGTAGAAATAGTGATTTACCCTCTGCCCCGAAAGCTAGCGTTAGCAGCTAACCGTTGCGGTAGCTAGTTTCAAGCTAGAGACACATTCGATTAGCATGAAAACATATCCCAGAGTGCGTTCGACTCGGTACACATGTTATTAACCCCTAGGTTCATTTTGCTCCGGAATTTTCCTTTAAGGAAAAGTTCATCAAAGTAATAGTGCTTTTATTTAAAGCTACATTGTGTAAGAATTTCTCCCATCTAGCGGTGAAATTGTATATGACAACCAACTGAATATTACTTTCTAGCCCTTCCCATTCCGAGCGCGTTTCAACTCCTACGGTGGCCGAACCCGAAATTAGCTCTTAGTATCTCTATCGTTTACACGCAGCTGTTCTAGCCACTCCAATAATAACTTTGATCTTGTTGTTTTGTCTGTCGCATTGTCATTTTAATTCTCTTTTTCGCTTGCCTGGCGAGTAATCTCCCCCTTGCATTCGTCACGGTGCCACTGAGTGTAAGAGGGCGAAATGCGGAGGTATGTCCCTCTTTGGCTAATGTATTTTAAAGATGGAAGCGCTACATGGCTGCCGTCATTGGAGCGAGTCACTCGTATGTATTCTGAATGATTCTGAATGGCAGATTCTACGCTTACGAATACTTTGATTAGTTGGTGGAAGTAATTACACATTAATGAGCACATATTTGTGAAAAAACAAAGGGTTTTTTGCTAAGAATCAACTCAAACAATTACACAATGTTGGTTTAAGTAGAAAATTTTTGTACTCTTTCCACCTCTAAGTATGGGTAATAATGTGCATGTGTTCATGGGCATGAGTGAGGTGTGCATATATTTTATATTTGTATCCTGTATTTTTTTGCTGCATGGATTGCTCCAATGAAATTACGTTGTGTAAATATATGCAATGACAATACAGATCTATCTATCCAGCATCAGCATTACCACAGCTAACTGTGCTCTCCACTACAGGGCAGCTGATCATTCAGAAGCTGATTCACTACAATACTGTTTAATCTCTGGGTTTTACATTGAGAAGAGAAGCTGAATGTCAGATAACGTCAGGATTTCTTCTGAGGAAGATTTAGATGGTAGACCGCCGACATTAATCCTGGAACTTACTCACTCCTTGACAGCAACAGCACCCTAACGTTAACATGACATTCACATCCCCATCAATGTTACATCATCTGATCTTTTTATAAATGTCGGCGTGCTGCCTGCATGTTTTCATGGGTTGTCCCAGATGTTTTGTTGCTGCTTTCTGTCTAACTCTCAGTTGATTGTAGAAGAGTTTAGTACATAAATATGTTTCCTCCAACAACATCAGAACATTACTGACAGAGACAGAAAGTTACAGAAGGCAGGATGCTTCTTATTAACGTCAGTGCAACAACTTCTACCAAAGAGATATTTGGGGCTACAGCAGGTGATTTTGCAGCTGCAGGTCACTGAAGAAGACTTTGCATTCAAACAGGAAATAGTACATTTGTCCATCCAGAAATTTAAATATTATTTCAACCATGGTCTTATTATGAATTAGTGGCTATTCTGACTGCGAGTCATTCTAATTTTGCATTTGTCACATCCTAAAGCTTGTTACAAAATCGTTTCAAACACTTTTCTCCGAAATTCACAAATTAGATCCCCTTGAAAAATGCATTGATCAGTATAACTGGCAACTATTAAAATCCACCACACTACCTTAGTAATACATGTTTGTTATTGTTGCAAATTAATAGGCAACTGAGTTTGATTAGCCAGCAAGTTGACCCATAAGTGCATTTCAATGCAGTTAGCAACAATAGCTAATGGAGGGGGCTACTTTGTGCGTTTACTGACTCAGGGACAAGTAGTCATGTTTCGCATGCTCGGAGATATGAGAGAGAGACACAAGTATTGTATATTATGTAAAAAAAAATTAGATGGTCACGCGCCTGCTTTGGAAATATGCGACTGGATGCTGACGGGGATGATACAGCAAGAGATATAAGACACATCTTGTCGGTCTGTCTGTCCATCAAAACATAGTGCATAGAGAGTCCAGGGACTTAGGATTTTATGTTTTATTAATACAATACAGGTAATGCCTACCATATACTAGAAGACTTTGAACAGACTTTGAAAAGTCTGACACCATCTCACCTCTAAAGTTAAAGTCACAATATATATAAAGACTGGGGGATCTTGCAGGGTCACACATTGCCAGACTACAACTATTGTAGATTCATTTTGAAAGTTTTAAACAAGCTAGCTAGCTACCGCTAGTGTTAGCTGGTAACTGGAGAGAGCGAGAGAGAGATACAGAAAAATATAAATATGACTCATAATAATAATAGCATTGGGTCCTTCGTTTAATTTCCAAACAGCCCAATAAATGTTTAGATGCGTGTTAAGTGAGGTTTTATTCGTCTTGTGGTATTTGCTGGCATACAACCCACAGCCATGAGCTCTGCCATTGGAAGCATTGCTCTTAGAATGCACCGTTTTATTTTAATAAAGCATTACTGGTGGAAAAGTTGGTTGATGAACAGCTGGCTGCTGGTGTAAAACATTATAGTTGAATTGTTTGAGCATGTGACAGACACTTTGATCTGTACAGTCTAAACGTGGGTTTGTTGTATATGTGAGGATGCTTGTCAACGTGTTTAGTTTTAATATGCAAATGCTAATATTTCACATTCTGATTCATCGTCTGTGGTAGGACATACATCAAATATATGAAAGTGTGTCTGTGCTCCCCAACTCTTTAGTGAAAAAATACAGTGTACAGTGTTAAAGCTGATGTCAGTTCAGATAACATGTCAGGCCATAAGTTCATTTCACAAAATACAATGTTGCCTCAATTCCTCTTTTCTCACATCTCTTGAAGGAGATCAGTTATGCAATCGGCCCCAAAACGTCCCAGTTAGAGAGTAAATGCTGTAAACATATTCTTTGTAAATCTTTACAATAATTCCCCGAAAGAACCAAGCAGGCCTGTTAAGTTTAGCAAAGGTTTTAATTAGACCCACAATGCAGACACTGGAAACAGGAGGTGGTTGAGAAACAGTCTGAATGTAAAACGAGAGTGCAGGTGATCCAACAGAAAACGATTTCCAAGGCAGGTCATCCACAGATACAGCAGGTGAGGCTGGACATGGCTGGACAGGTCAGGTGAGTATGGCTGACCTGTGGCACAGAGTAAAAAGCAGGTTTGAGGCAGGTTTCCTAAAAACAAGACTGAACAACAAGAAAATGCTCTCAGACTAAAGACCAAGTTGTTAGCAATGTGGGTTTCACAAGGAACTGGGTAAAAATGGAGAGAAATGACTAGCAGAGCGGACTAGAGTTAGCTGGCAATCAGAGAGATGGACCACACGTGTCAGGACCAGCAGGTGTGTGGAGTTGGAGCAGATGAGCAGAACGTGCAGGGCAGGAGAACAAAGGGAAATATATATATAAGAGTTATACATCCCATGTCCCTTATTTGATAGCTCCTCGACTCCTCGGTCCTCGGTGAAGGCCGTCTCAAAGCTCTTATTTCTGCCCTGAGGACCGAGGAGGGATCACGGAGGAGCGAGCATCAAGGAGGGATCACCGAGGACGCTTCCTGGAAGCCTGGCAGCTGAAGGAGTTGCTAACTCCGCCCAAACAGCTGACAAATTCATGTGACGCTTCAGAGGAAAGGACATCTCTCTAAAACACATTTGCTAATTTCCTCTCTCCTCCCATGATTTCCTTGCGTCTGTCCCGTGCCTCCTCGGTGGGAGGGACTAAGACGCAAGGAAGGGAGACAAGTGGAGGAGTCGAGGATGCAATCTATGAGATGCACTAAAAGTACAGCAGATCCTAACAGTCTGCCTTGTTGCATGATCCAAATGTTCTTCAAAACTTGACATTTTCAGCGTGTAGCTTGCTAGCTCAAAGTTTGTTGTTGTTTCCCCATATTGAACAGAGTTTGAAAATGGCAACACACAGAGAGAGGAAGAGGAAGAAGAGGAGGAACATCCGGCGAAACATCCAGCGGCGCAGGATGTGAGGCAATAGCGGTGCTCTGCCTTCACCTAACCACAGTGCTGTAGTAGCCTAAAAGTAAACACTAGTGTCAGTTATGCACCTTACACCCATCTGTGCAGCACACTACAAAAACAATTAAAAGGAACGCCACAGCAAATTAGTGGCAGAGGATTTGTCAAAATCTTGTTTGAATTCTTACTTTTGAAAGACATCCTCAGTTGAAGTCACACAAAACTAACATGTCGCATGGCACCAAACACAAAACAGATGTACAATTAAAAAAAGAACTGTAATGAGGAGATTCTTGATGCAAGAGATAGTGGTTTCTAATGTGTAGGTTTAACACAGGCATTGTACTGGAATAGAAAAACACATTAGCAGCCAACATAACCCAGGCATCAATTATGGTTACTACTTTGTTTGTATGGGTGTATATGTGTAATTATTTATATTTTCTAAAATATTTTCTAGAGTGCCAGACTTTCTATGTTTTAAACTGATGGAAATTCTGCTTTTTATTCAATTCAATAAACTCAAACTCTATTTCCTAGTATATAAACGCAAGGCTGCATTCCAGTTTTTCTCAATTGCTAAAACACCATTTTTGAAAATTGCTACATTTTCTGAAAACATTAAACACAAAACCTCATCTTCTTACCAGTATGGATGACATGTGCATTAGAGTGCAGAATGTGTTTTGAGAATGAGAATGTGTTTAGAGTTTTGCTGAAAAGTCTAAGTGAGATCTAAGAATTGTGTTTTACCGTGTGAAATGGTTTAAGGTATTGACAACAGACTGCACAATTAGCTAAATGAGTTCAGGCAATGGGTTTTAGTGTTTAGCAATTGAGAAAAACTGTAACATATCGGCCTTTCCGGGAACCATCACCTTATCGTGGTGGAGAGGTTTGTGCGTTTCTATGAACCTGAGGGCTGTGTTGTCTGGAGGTTTGTGCTATTGGTAGGGTCTCCCAAGGCAAAGTGGTCTCAGGTGAGGGGCCAGACAAAGAATGGTTCAAAAACCCTATGAGTGACCGAGGAAGAGATGGAGTGACCCTGCCCGGAGGAAGCCCGGGGCCCCCGTCTGGAGCCAGGCCCAGACGGAGGGCTCATCAGCGAGCGTCTGGTGGCCGGGTTTGCCACGGAGCCTGGCCGGGCACAGCCCAAAAAAGCTACGTGGCATCCATCTCTCTATCCCATGGGCCCACCACCTGTGGGAGGAACCACTGGGGTCGGGTGCGCTGCCACACGGGTGGCAGTGAAGATCAGGGGCCTCGACGGACCAGACCCGGGCAGCAGACGCTGGCTCTGGGGACGTGGAATGTCACCTCTCTGTGGGGGAAGGAGCCGGAACTTGTGCGGGAGGTGGAGCGCTACTGGTTAGATCTGGTGGAGCTTACCTCTAAGCACAGTCTAAGCACAGGTGTGGGGATACTCACAAGCCCTGATACGTTGGAGTTTACCCCGGTGGACGAGAGGGTCGCCTCCCTACGCCTGCGGGTTGTGGGGGGGAAAACCCTGACTCTTGTTTGTGCATATGCATGAGTATTCGGCCTTCTTGGAGACCTTGAGTGGAGTCCTGTATGGGGCTCCAGTGGGGGACTCCATAGTTCTGCTGGGGGACTTCAACGCGCACGTAGGCAATGATGGAGACACATGTAGAGGCGTGATTGGGAGGAACGGCCTCCCTGATCTAAACCAGAATGGTTGTCTGTTGTTGGACTTCTGTGCTAGTCATGGATTGTCTATAACAAACAACATGTTCAAACATAGGGATTTTCATAAGTGTACTTGGTACCAGAGCACCCTAGGCCAAAGGTCAATGATTGATTTTATAATTGTTTCATCTGATCTGAGGCCGTATGTTTTGGACACTCGGGTGAAGAGAGGGGCAGAGCTGTCAACCGATCACCATCTGGTGGTGAGTTGGGTCAGGGGGTGGGGGAAGACTCTGGACAGACCTGGTAAGCCCAAACGGGTAGTGCGGGTAAATTGGGAACGTCTGGAGGAGGCCCCTGTCCGACAGACTTTCAACTCACACCTCTGGCGGAGCTTTTCGTGCATCCCTGTGGAGGCTGGGGGCATTGAACCCGAGTGGACAATGTTCAAAGTTTCCATTGCTGAAGCTGCGGCGAGGAGCTGTGGTCTTAGGGTCTTAGGTGCCTCAAGGGGCGATAACCCATGAACACCGTGGTGGACACCGGTGGTCAGGGAAGCCGTCCGACTGAAGAGGGAGTCTTTCCAGGATATGTTATCCCAGAGGACTCCGGAGTCAGTTGCAAGGTACCGAAGGGCCCGAAGGGCTGCAGCCTCTGCCGTGAAAGAGGCAAAGCAGTGGGTGTGGGAGAAGTTTGGAGAAGACATGGAGAAGGACTTTCGGTCGGCACCAAGATGCTTCTGGAAAACCGTTTCCCACCTCAGGAGGGGGAAGCGGGGAACCATCCAAGCTGTGTACAGTAAGGATGGGACGCTGTTGACCTCAACTGAGGAGGTAATAAGGCGGTGGAAGGAGCACTTTGAGGAGCTCCTAAATCTGACTAATACGTATGGTACCTATGGTAGAGGCAGAGCTGGAGGATGATGGGGGATTGTCGTCATTTCCCTGGTGGAAGTTGGTGAGGTAGTGGCAAAGCCCCAGGGATTGATGAGATCAGTCCAGAAATGCTTAAAGCTCTGGGTGTGGAGGGGTTGTCTTGGTTGACACGCCTCTTCAACATTGCGTGGAAGTCTGGGACGGTGCCTAAGGAGTGGCAGACCGGGGTGGTGGTTCCCCTTTTCAAAAAGGGGGACCAGAGGGTGTGTGCCAATTACAGGGGTATCACACTTCTCAGCCTCCCCGGTAAAGTCTACTACAAGGTGCTGGAAAGGAGGGTTTGGTCGCTAGTCGAACCTCAGGTTGAAGAGGAACAATGCGGATTCCGTCCTGGTCGTGGAACAACGGACCACCTCTTTACGCTCCTTTTCTCCTTCGCGTCGAAAGGAGCCTGTTGAGGTGGATCGGGAATCTGGTAAGGATGCCCCCCGGGCGCCTCCCTAGGGAGATGTTCCAGGCATGTCCAGCTGGGAGGAGGCCTCGTGGAAGACCCAGACCTAGGTGGAGGGATTATATCTCCAACCTGGCCTGGGAACGCCTCGGGATCCCCCAATCGCGACCTGATACCGGATAAGCAGACGAAGATGGATGGATGGATGTAACATATCGGGCTAACCCCTACTTCCTTGACTGCATTTTCAAACAGTATATTGCTAAACTGGATTATTATGTGGCCCCAGTGTTGTTTGTGTTGGAGTTTATCGTGTGATGAAATAAAACACAAACATGTATCAATATGCACCAAACCACAATATAAGTTCAACTTAAAACTACATTTTGGCAGGGCCTGAGGATCATGTAATATAGCCGGACCCACCAATACAGCAGGCATGGATCATGCCCTTTGGTATTGTGCGTTAGTGGTGCATGCAGTCTATAGCCTTGACGTTACACTTCCGGGATACTCCAGTGCTGCAGGAAATTCTGCTGGATGCATGTCTTTTCCGTTTCCTTCCGCTTTCTTTGTGTTGGAATTTTGAATTCGCTGGATATATGTATGCTTGTGGAGTAGCCAGACCCTCCTTCAGCACGCCAATGCTCTCAAACCAGCTCTTGGGGGTTCCTTGACCCAGCTGGTTGTCTGACCTCGTTTTAGTAATGTTGTTGCATTCTTTAAGTACAACATTATTATTACAATGTTTACAAGCTTGTGGCTTTGTAGTTAGAGTGTTCGCAACATAACAGCAAGGTTGGCATTTCAATCCCAGGCTCATTCGGCCACATGTCAAAGTGTCCCTGAGCAAGACCCAGACTGATTAAGAATAAAGTGTGTTTTTACTGAAAGGGAACTCGGTCGAAACTATAAAAATGAGACCAAAGTTGTAAAAAAACAGAATGCTCCTTTAGGATATAAGGAATAACTGCACACGCTGGGAAAAGAGGAGACAAAGAGAAATGAGCTGCACCTCTTTGGATGGCAGCATTGAGACCCACATTTATGCTGAGTTGGATAGAGACACAATTATCCATTAGCTGATATTTTAAAAGCACTGTACTCCTATTACAATTGCTGGAACTACAATGGACATTTGTTTAAAAAAAAGGATTAAAACCATTCAGCAGAACCAGAGAGATTGCTTTTATTATTCAACACACTCGTCTATCTTGTCTAAACCTTGCGCCTACATTACCCACAATGCAACATGACCACCACCAGTTGGGTCGGAGAGCAGTAGCGGCTGATGTGTCCTGCAGCAGAGATGAGCAGCAAGCTACAGAGCTCTGGTCAGCTCACTTCTTTCGGACTCCACACCTCCAGATATTTGAACTGTTAAAGTAGAACTTGTAGTCTTCAGACCCCCACGCTGACTCAAGCAACATCACTTGAGGATATTTACTGTATCAGACTTCACAAAACTCCCTCTGGACACCTTGGAGGAAAACTATGTTTTCATGTAAAGCACTTTGAATTGCCCTGTTGCTGAAATGTGCTATACAAATAAAGCTGCCTTGCCTTGCCTTGGAGACTTCCCACAAAACAAAATAAAAAATCAGCAGAGTTCGCCTTTATGTTTCTACGGTAAAAAGGGCTAAAGGCTCTGACACACCAACCCGATTATCGGCCATTGGACAGTCTGGCGAGGTCGGTGACTCGAGTCTGTTCTCTGTGTTCCGTGCCGTCTTCAGTCAGAGGAGTCGTCGGCTTTAATTTCAGCCGACTTGACATTGAATCGGAAGGCGGGCAGTCGGACTCAATGGCCAATCTGATTGGTGGAGTGCAAGCCCTTAACTAGCGAATCAGTGCACTTATGTTCAAACACTTACCGGAAATGACGAGCGGGATGAGCGTGACAAACGCCTCTCAAAATCTGACAAAAATCTTTCAAACTGACCTTTGTTGATCAAAAAAACAGACAGATTCAGCAACTGTATGGCCTATTTCTCGCTTAAAATGTTTTCAGAAACACGTTTCAGTGAACTATTTTTGTAAAATATGATCGTATTCCGAGCGAGCCGCCATTATGGTCTGGCTTTGAAATTCGGGAGAAGCCAGACCCACGTGACGCGTTCGTCATTTCCGGTTTTCATTTTTTGGGTGACAATCAGGGACGTCACTAGGATTGAAAGACATGGGGGGCTTAGCCCCGAGGCTATACAAAACTTTCCCTTGCAAAATCTTACTTACAAACTCTAAAGTTAGCTTTTAGATACATCAAAGCTGCATGGGGGGGGGGGGGGGGGGGGGGGGGGGGGGGGGGGGGTTTACTTAGGCCTGACTGTGCTCCTGCTGAGTTCTTGTTTAGGCTAAGACTAAACCGCTATCTATCTGCCCGTGTAAATGTGTGATAAAGTAATACCATACCTAATTCCTCTCTCTATTAGACAAGTTGCAGGTCAAAATAAGACTATTTAATTACTAGGGGTGTAATGATGCATGTGTTCGTATTGAACCGTTCGGTACGAGGCTTTCGGTTAGGTGCACATTACAAACCGAACGATTCGTTGGACTAATCCTATTTCATTTTTTAAAAAAAGAGCTTTAATTGCGTGAAATATAATGTTCTCAGTGCCGCTGCACTCAACAAGGCAGCCCAAATGACGAAACAGGCAACATGCTGTCTGCCCTTCCCACTCCTAAAGAAAAACACACTACTCCAGTCAGGCATGATACTCCGAACTAGCTCGTTGCAATATGGTTGACAAGGATTTAAAGTATGTCTGAATTTAATAACCTAATGGCGAGATGAATCAAAGTTCTAGTATGTATGTATGTATGTATGTATTTATGTATGTATGTACGTATGTATGTATGCTCATATATAGCCTAGTCTACATTAAGGCAACATCTACATACTTGTTTAATTTATTACAGCAAAAGAATACAGAAAGTTAAGTTGGTCAGAATCAAGCATATAAATATCATGAAATAATTTAGTTTAGGCTATGCCTTGGTGCCTCTCTCTCTCTCTCTCTCCTAAAATATCTTCCAGTATCCATTTGTTCAATGAATTGAAGGATATACTGGTACAATAGCATTAACAGTGACACTATGATATTTAGGGACTGATATTGTTTTAATACTATAGAGAAAGCAGGCTATATTAATGGTAAAGAATAGAGATACCTTACTAGGCGAGCTATTTCCTGTATTTCACTCATTTACACTAGCTAGACTATTGGTTTCTATAGCCAACTAAAATATTCCTTTATCTTTACCTCAAGTAAATGTAGCTGAAGTGAAGCAAGTAAAAGTCATTAACAACAACTTACAATTTCACTCTGTATCACTCACTGTGTGTGCGGTAGCAAGTCCAGACCAAAGATTAGCGACGAGACGAGATAAATCCTGCAGCTACTTGCAACACAGCGGTCAGCAGCGTTCTGAAAGCTGCCAGTTTAAACCAATGAGAAGAGACAAGACGGTGGATCATTTTCATAGCCATTGACTCTTTGTACTTCTGTCTAACTTTCGACTTTCCGGCTTTTTTGTAGCTGGATATATTATTTGTTGTTTCTAATTATGAATTTGGATAAAGTTAATGATAGTGATATACTTGCTACAGTTGCATTTCGAGTGATAAATCGGTGAAAACAAAATTTTATTTATCTGATTTACTGCCTTGTTTTAATGCTGCCTGGCGCTCTCTCTCTCTTCAGTAACTCTCTACCTCGCTCGTCCACATACTGTTACCGTGCAAGCGGCCGCTCATAAGCCTCTCTCTAAAACACTGCCAATTTGACCAGTTGACAGTTCATGAAATAAAAATAAAACAGACTGCAGTGCACGACAACACCAACAGATGAATGGTGAAGGAAGATTGATTCCACGTAGTGAGTGATACAGAGTGCACTGTAAAAAAAAATAAAAATTCTAATTATTATTATTATTATTTGGGGGGGGCTTAGGAACATTTTGGGGTAGCTTCAGCCCCGCTAAAATAGGCCTAACGACGTCCCTGGCAACAATACAGATTAGCGCCGCCTGCTGTTATGGAGACGTAGTATGTCTCGCGCATGCGCGGATGTACGCTCAAGTCGGCGTCGGTTTGGTGTGTTCCGAGGGACCGACGGGAGCCGAATGATCAGTCTGACTGCCTTTTCTGCCGATGGTCAGCCGTCGGGTTGGTGTGTCAGAGCCTTTACACCAACATCTACTTATTTTTTCAGCACACAGATTCCTTCCATTAGAATAATTTGAAAGACGATGATACAAACTCTAGCTATAAGTGCTTAAATAGGCTTACCCTCCACTTTATGAACACCTTAGTTTATGATGAAAACTCAAGCACGGATCTACAGCAGAACAACTTACAAGTAAACCAAATTTATCAAAAAATTCTGAAAAAGCTGAGCATTTCTCCTCCTCTGCTGTCAGTTGCTTCGTTTGACAGGAAGTCACGGCAAGACAGAGTCTGGTGTGAATAGAACTATTCCCATCCCCAGCAGTGGACGACAGATGTAACACACTGTGGCAGCTCTCCATAGGATCCGTATTATTTAGAGTCTGTGTGCCTGCTGGGTCTGCCTATGGAAGCTGCTTTGAGGGTTCAGTAAGAATGAATACCCTGAACACATGCACGCTTTGCTGCGTGTACTCCCACGGAAATTGCTCTCCTGCAGTTCGGTATCATTGGAAATTTCTAGACTTTAAAATAAACAATGAGCAATGTTTGGATTGAGATCCCGTGGGACCCAACACAAATCTTGCGGGAGCGGGCGGATTTACACTACTGCAACTGGGAGCGTGTGGTCCAAAAATAGGCCGCGGTTCCCGGAATTTTTTTATCAGCGCTGTAACCAGCTGTTTATATGTTCGCCTAGCTAGGTTGTATAAGAAAACACTGAACGCACACGGAGCATCCAGTTAAACACCAGCCAAACACTTTTTTTTCCTTCCTGGGGCTCTCCACCCCGTTCTCCTACGGCAGCCTGAGGGATCCAATCATAGGCACTAACATCAAATATGTTTCAGTGCATTAAAAGACAGGGAAATGAAACAAAAAAAAACAACATAAGCTAACCACAGCCAACAACACGTTTTAAAATAAAAAAATAAAAAATAAATAAGTAAATGAATACAATGTTACTTTTTATTTATTGCAGAACTTGCAGAACGTAATTTTTCTACTTATTACAGACAGGTATGCATATCATCTTTATTAATACTACACAGTAAAACAGCGTGTATCCCTGCAGGACAGGAGAAGACTCATATCAATGGTCAATCTATTGACAATCAATCTAATGTTTGCCATTCGGGCAGGACCCAACACACACACTGCGGGAGCAGGCGGTAATCAACCGGGAGCGGAATTTAAAAAACAGTCCCGCACACGGATCTACTGCAGCATTGATTTGTAAATGACTGTCCCACAGGTGTACCGCAGATTTAAGGATTCAAGGAACTTTCCTTGTTATTGAAATTTACCTGTGGCTGTGACTCAGGTGGTAGAGCGGTCCTCTACCAATCGGGCAAGACAACACAGAGTTTCTACCGATGCTGAGCCATCTGTGTTCAAATGTGCATGAATGTTCATCTGATGAGCAGGTGGCACCTTGTGTATCGCTATAGAAATGCAGTCTATTTGTATTTGTCATGCAGCTGCGTGGGATTTGTTTTACTCTCGACAAGCAGAACCAATCTGACCCTCTACTGTATCTTAACTGCCTGTTGTGAGCTCCACAGCCTGGGAGCAAGGATTACCTGAAACAAACAGCACATTACACTCGACTCAAAAGCATATGAAATATAAGCAGCATTGACTGAGCATGTACAGTATTCACAAATTGAAATGTAAGTGTGTTTGTGTTGCTATGAGTGCGTGTTTGCTCTGTTACAGCACTCTGTTACCCTTGGCTGAACCTGACACATAAAAGCTGCTGCTGCTGCTGCACATGGAAGATTTTTTTGGAAGAGTGGAAAGAGAGGACACTAGTAAATGGTTTTGCCAAATATAATATACATATATAGGTAACACTTTATAATAAGGGTACATTAATTAGCATTACTTAATGCATTAATAATCATTACTTAACTGTTAATTACAGTTAAATAAGGTGTCTAATAAACAATTAAGCAATGTTCATGTTTGTTCATGTTTAACTAAGGTATTAATTGATGCATTATTCACCATTAGGTAATGCCTTAACTAATTGTTAATTACAGTTAACTAAGGTGTCTATTTTACCATTAGTTAATGCAGTAATAAGCCTTGACTAACTGTTAATAACAGTTAACTAAGGTGTATATTTTAACATTAGGTAATGTACTAATAAGCCTAAACTAGAAATAAAAGCTAACACTTCAGTCTATCATTTACTAATGTTAATGTTAACTAAGGTATTGATTGATTAATTGTTTGTAAGATGCTATTTACATTAGTTATTACATTAATAAGCATCACTTAACAGTTAATCATACAATATTAAACAGTAGATAAATGTTAACACACGTCTCTTGATAACATCAACTAAGGGTTTACTTAAGGTATTTTCCTAATATATTAGGTGGTTGACAAGGTTCACAGCCAGGCCATCTCATTATGAGAAAACTGTTTTGTTATGGTTGTCCACATACTTTTGTCCACTATACTTGTCCATCCTCCAACGTATGACTTACTTTTGGTAGAGGGTGAGATCAGTGAAAAGACTCCATAGTCTCCATGCAGAGGTTTGCTTGTTCCTTTGTCTACAAGTAGACATTCACTTAAAGCCCAACCTACATACATTATTGTGCATACTATATAAGCATTACTTAACCATAATATGTTACTTGATTACTGTATAATAATACTGAATAAACATTACTAAACCATAACTAAACAGTATTGTGATGTAATGATCTTTGATAGCCTTATTGTAAAATTGAGAACAGAATCATTTTGTAGTCAGTATAGTAGTTTGTGCTCCTTCACATGATGTCAACAGTCTGGGACAGAAAATATCATGTGATGTGAGAAGCACCTTAGAGATTGTTAAAGTCTTGTAGTGTGCACTTGGCTTCAGTTTAACAATGCTTTGAGTTGCCTAAACAGAAGGGAAACAGTAACACATTGCATTTCAATGTTCACTCACAATCTGTAACAGTGGGACTGAAAATGAAAAGACCTTCCCCATGGACAGTTCATTTACTCAAATTATTCCACTTTACAAATTAAAATTTAATTAAACCGTTGCTTTCGTAAGGTGAAGAAATAATACTGGATGACAGACTGCAGGTTATTATTAACTACTGGAATTTAAATCATTATGGATCAATGTGTAGCTACACCCCCCCCCCCCCCCCCCCCACACACACACACACACACACACACACACACATACATACACCAGCAGAAATAATGAGCTCTGATTGGTCCATTCAGTCACTATATACTTGCAATTAGTGTCATAGTGGTCAGCCCCACTGCCTCTAGAGTCAAGAAGCTAAAAAGCCTGTCAACCTCCATCATTAACCTGGAGAATAGGTTTCACACACACACACACACACACACACACACACACACACACACACACACACACACACAGATGTAGTAAATGTCAGGGCTATGGTCCAGGCAGACGCTGGGCTCTGCTCCTGCTGACAGCAGCAGCAGGCAGTGGGGAAATGGCTGCTGAATTCACCATTGTCTTGTGTAATTAAATTGACAGAACTGTGGCAGAGTTCACAGTGCCGACGCCCTGCTCTGCCTACAATCTGATTGTACTGTTTAAAAGGCTGTATGTTTCGCTCTCTACCTCCCCCAACCCCCCCCTACTCACAAAGCTGGAAGCCAACTCAACTTGATATTCACCAGAAACTGCTCTCCCATTAACCTCACTGCCAGACTTCTGCCACATACTCTCCCTATCGCATGCTTCGCTTACTGTCTCCATCCTCTCTACCTTGGCCTCTTCTCTGGACTCTCTCCATCCTCTGATCTCTCTGCAGGCCCGCCTGACCCCTCCAGCTCTCTGGTTGTCTGACTCAGTGCATGACAGAACAACCTTATGGGCAGAAGTCCAAACTCTACTCTTTTTCTGCATCCTTACAGTGATGAAAATAAGTATTTGAACACCCTGCTATTTTGCAAGTTCTCCCACTTGGAAATCATGGAGGGGTCTGAAATTGTCATCGTAGGTGCATGTCCACTGTGAGAGACATAATCTAAAAACAAAAATCCAGAAATCACAATGTATGATTTTTTAACTATTTATTTGTATGATACAGCTGCAAATAAGTATTTGAACACCTGAGAAAATCAATGTTAATATTTGGTACAGTAGCCTTTGTTTGCAATTACAGAGGTCAAACGTTTCCTGTAGTTTTACACCAGGTTTGCACACACTGCAGGAGGGAGTTTGGCCCACTCCTCCACACAGATCTTCTCTAGATCAGTCAGGTTTCTGGGCTGTCGCTGAGAAACACAGAGTTTGAGCTCCCTCCAAAGATTCTCTATTGGGTTTAGGTCTGGAGACTAGCTAGGCCACGCCAGAACCTTGATATGCTTCTTACAGAGCCACTCCTTGGTTATCCTGGCTGTGTGCTTTGGGTCATTGTCATGTTGGAAGACCCAGCCTCGACCCATCTTCAATGCTCTAACTGAGGGAAGGAGGTTGTTCCCCAAAATCTCGCAATACATGGCCCCGGTCATCCTCTCTTTAATACAGTGCAGTCGCCCTGTCCCATGTGCAGAAAAACACCCCCAAAGCATGATGCTACCACCCCCATGCTTCACAGTAGGGATGGTGTTCTTGGGATGGTACTCATCATTCTTCTTCCTCCAAACACGGTTAGTGGAATTATGACCAAAAAGTTCTATTTTGGTCTCATCTGACCACATGACTTTCTCCCATGACTCCTCTGGATCATCCAAATGGTCATTGGCAAACTTAAGACGGGCCTTGACATGTGCTGGTTTAAGCAGGGGAACCTTCCGTGCCATGCATGATTTCAAACCATGACGTCTTAGTGTATTACCAACAGTAACCTTGGAAACGGTGGTCCCAGCTCTTTTCAGGTCATTGACCAGCTCCTCCCGTGTAGTCCTGGGCTGATTTCTCACCTTTCTTAGGATCATTGAGACCCCACGAGGTGAGATCTTGCATGGAGCCCCAGTCCGAGGGAGATTGACAGTCATGTTTAGCTTCTTCCATTTTCTAATGATTGCTCCAACAGTGGACCTTTTTTCACCAAGCTGCTTGGCAACTTCCCCGTAGCCCTTTCCAGCCTTGTGGAGGTGTACAATTTTGTCTCTAGTGTCTTTGGACAGCTCTTTGGTCTTGGCCATGTTAGTAGTTGGATTCTTACTGATTGTATGGGGTGGACTTTATGCAGCTAACGACCTCAAACAGGTGCATCTAATTTAGGATAATAAATGGAGTGGAGGTGGACATTTTAAAGGCAGACTAACAGGTCTTTGAGGGTCAGAATTCTAGCTGATAGACAGGTGTTCAAATACTTATTTGCAGCTGTATCATACAAATAAATAGTTAAAAAATCATACATTGTGATTTCTGGATTTTTGTTTTTAGATTATGTCTCTCACAGTGGACATGCACCGACGATGACAATTTCAGACCCCTCCATGATTTCCAAGTGGGAGAACCTGCAAAATAGCAGGGTGTTCTAATACTTATTTTCCTCACTGTATATTCAATCTAAAATACAATTTAACTTTTTCAACCACAAAAAACTATTCTCTATTTTTCTACCAAGCGACTTTGTTAACTACTTTGTGAAAAAAATTTCATTTCCCCACCCACCTGCTGACAACAACAGTCTTTCTCTATTTTTTCTAAAAGACTTGAACTCTCTTCACTCAACTCTCTGCAACTTTCCACAAGAACAACCTTCTTCCCCCCACCCCCACCAGTCTGGTTTCTGCCCTCTTGCCATCACAGAGGAATTCCACACTGCTAGAGCCGCTTCCCGCTCATCCATAGTCCTCTTGCTGGATCTTTCTGCAGCATTTGACACCGTGAACCACGAGATCCTCCTCTCCACCCTCCAAGAACTAGGCGTCTCAGCCTCTGCACTTTCTCTGTTCACATCCTACCTCAAGGGTAGGATACAAGGTAACTTGTCTGAACCTCATAACCTCACTGTTGGTGTCCCTCAGGATTCTGTTCTGGGTCCCCTACTCATTTCTCTCTACACCAAATCACTTGACTCTGTTATCCGTTCACATGGGTATTCTTGCCACAGCTATGCTGATGACACTCATCTGATCCTGTCTTTTCCCGGTCTGAAACCCAGGAGATGGATCAAATCTCTGCTTGTCTGGCTGACATCTCTCAGTAGATGTAAACAACCTAAAGCTCAAACTGGACAAGACTGAGCTGCTCTTACTTCCAGCGAAGCCATTTCCTGTACTCCGTGGTGTCCCCGACTTGGACTGCAAGGGACCTGGGTGTGGCGCTGGATGACCTGCTTTCCTCTGCTGCCAACATTTAGGGACAACCAGCTCCTGCATATTAATTCTACACAACATCAAAAGGGTTTCCGTCCATGTCTCACCCAGAAGGCGGTGCAGGTTCTGATCCAGGCTCTAGTCATCTCAAGCCTGGACTATGTCATCTCCCTCCTGGCTGGTGTGCCTGCATGTGCCATCTGCAGCTCATCCAGAATGCAGCACCCGGCTGCTCTTCAACCAATCCAAGTTCTTCAACACAATTCAAGACACTGGATTTTTTATCTATAGTGTTGCGAATGGCTCAGGGCCATCCTACATCCAGGGCCTGGTCTAACCACACATCCCAGCCTGTCCACTGCACTCTGCTACTGTCAATCGTCTTGCAACTTTTTCACTCCAAAGGGGGCCCGGCTACGATAAATAAAATAGTTCATGAAATTTCATGAGGCCATCAATAGTTGTAGTTGCATGCTTGAATGCACTTACTGTACGTCACTGTGGATAAAAGCGTCAGCTAAATAAATGTAATGTAATGAAAGGGAGAAGAATGATGGTCACATCACACCAGGATAAAATACTCGTTTTAGATTCTCAGATGAAGTTAAGCAGGAACAGAGAAGTGTTCCTGCTGTGTGTCTCCCTTCATCTTTCAGGGACCATAAAGCTTTAAAATGCATATATAAGGTTTGCATAGAGAATATGTTCATACTGTGCTCAGTGTGAGGTCATTCGCTCGGCGGCTTCAGATGCCTTTAACAAAAGAAAATTGCCTCTCTTCATTTGTGAAGCCAAAGTTTTCCTTTTATAATTTTGTTCTGCTGATATTGTAGATAAGATGTCATTGATTTGATGACATATTTATTGTAGAGATGATCAATAATATACTGGTCAGTATTAATATATACTGATTATAGTTTAAAGGCCCAAACTGGCAGATCTGAGCTGTCTTTGAGGACAGTATGTATTAATGTCAGATATATAAACAAGTTTAAGGTCACCAAGCAGTGATGATAAGTAACACTGTATTATGAAGGAAAATGGGAGCCGTGCATGAGGCAAAAAATTGGGGTGATGGGGAAAATGCTTTATCTGCATTTATAGTCTGGCTGCCGAGTTTTGCACATTTTGAAATAGTGCCAGGGCGTTAGAGTAATCCAGGCGTGAGGATATGAAAGCATGTGAAAATCTCTCTGTGTTACTGAATGATAGGATTGTTCTAAGTTTAGAAAATTAATGTATAGATGCAGGACTGCACCAGTTGTTTTTGTGCTGCTCCAAACTCAGACAACATTGAAAATAACATCCAAGTTCATAGCAGCAAATCATAGGAGTGAGTGGGCCAGGGAGTGGCTAGATTTATTCACAGTGTTCTAGGCCAATGATCAGGACCTCTGTGTCGTCTGGAAGAAATTGCATCTTGCCATTGACATTGGTGATGATGATGATGAATAATCATCATCATCATCAGCTTTGACTATCAACTATCGTGTGTATAGTGTATCTGCACAGATGTGTCCAATGGCAACATCTAAAGAGAAAACAGCAGAGGAATCAAACCTGTACCTTGCAGAGTTTGACATATGTCCGAGTCATTGAAATGAAGGCACAATCCAAACGAGACCAAAGAGCGCCCATTCAGTGTTCCTCATACTGTTGTTGGCCATAGCTAGAGTCCTCTGTCATCTACCTTCAACCAGCTGGTAAGGAAGGCCAGCTCTGTGATCAGGCTAGAACAGGACAGTCTGGAGTCAGTGGCAGAGAGCAGCCATCTTGGATAACCCCTTTCCAGTGGTGGAATTTAACGAAGTACAAATACTTCGTTACTGTACTTAAGTACATTTTTCACGTATCTGTACTTTACTTAAGTAAAATCAATAGTGCATACTTTTGACTTTTACTTCATTACATTTTGCAGCAATTATCTCTACTTTCTACTCCACTACATTTCTACAACCTTCCGTTACATTTTCGTTACATTTCAGATCAGTTTTTCCCCCGTGCCAAAACGTCTTCCTGACCGTCACATGTTTGCAGTCCGCAGGGAAGCCTTCAGCAGCGGCCGTCCAGCTCCCGGTGCCGCTCGCGATATTACGAATCCCACTATGGCCACGCCAAGACCCGCCCTTCAATAGCATGTATTGGCCAGGCGCGTACCGCTCCCGGTACTACCGCTGCTCCTGTTACTGCTGCTGCTCCCGATACTCTGCTTGGTCATATGTGAAGCATCCGTTCACATAGGGTTAATATACAACCCGTATATCTATCTTAAAAACTCTCCCGGTCCTCCTCAGCTGTGAAGCCACGTACTTGTTGTCCAAGCCCGTGTGTTCTCGCTAGATAAACGTGTGCAGCATTCACTGTCCCATGGGAAATAATGCAAAGTCGAGCTTCTTGCAGATCCCCCTGATAGATAACCAGAATTGTAAGTCAGAATGTAAACTCGGCCACAGAAGGTAAGCACAATTACATTAACCTAAAACTAACTTAATTAAAATGCCACAGCCCATACAGTTTTTTTTATTATTATTAGAATATAGACATTAAGAGAATAAATCGTTATGCAAGTACTTTTACTTTTAATACTTAAAGTACATTTAAAACCGGAAACTTTTTACTTTTACTTAAGTAGGGTTTTCATTGTTGTACTTTTACTTTTACTAAAGTAAATATATCTCTGGTTATTTGTACTTTTACTTAAGTTGAGATTCACAATGAGATTCAGTACTTCCTCCACCACTGCCCCTTTCACCCTCTCCATGACGAGTTGGGGCAGATGTGCAGCTCGTTCTTCCCACCCAGGTGCAGAACGAGCGAGGCGCTTTAGATGCTCATTTGTGCCCATTGCCATCAGACTAGATACTACAGACTGTTCCATTCACTCTGATCAGCCAGCCAAAATCACACACACACACACACACACACACACACACACACACACACACACACACACACACATAGTGCGTCTCACTATCTTTGTGGGGACCCGTCATTGACATAATGCATTCCCTAGCCCCTTACCCTAACCTTAACCATCACAACTAAATGCCTAACCTTAACCCTTACCCTCACCCTAACCATAACCTAATTCTAACCCTAATCCTAAAACCAAGTCTCAACATTCAAACAGCCCTTTAAAGTTGTGGGGTTCAGCATTTTGGCCCCACAAAGCTATCCGGACCCCACAAGTATACTGTATTCCCGGTCTTTGGACCCCACGAATGTAGTTAAACAAGAACATACACACACACACACACACACACACACACACACACACACACACACACTCACACACAATTGTGTCTGGTACACTCTCACTTTCCATTGTCTCAGTTGGACTTGATTTGCAAATATTGCACACATATTATTATTATTATTATTATTTTATTATTATTATTATTATTATTATTATTATTATAAGTAGTAGTAGTAGTAGTAGTAGTACTTTTTATCATTCATTGTATATTATATAATATATCATATTATATTATCAATAGTATGGTGCAGTGTTTCGAAAATCTAAGTACAAGACTCCCAAGTTCTTCCACACAATTCAAGGCACGGGATTTTTTATCTATAGTGCTGCGAATGGCTCAGGGCCATCCTACATCCAGGGCCTGGTCTAACCACACATCCCAGCCTGTCCACTGCACTCTGCTACTGCCAATCGTCTTGCAACTTTTTCACTCCAAAGGGGGCCCGGCTACGATAAATAAAATAGTTCATGAAGCTTCATGAGGCCATCACTATTTGTAGCCGCATGTTTGAATGCACTTACTGTACGTCACTGTGGATAAAAGCGTCAGCTAAATAAATGTAATGTAATGAAAGGGAGAAGAATGATGTTCACATCACACCAGGATAAAATACTCGTTTTAGATTCTCAAATGAAGTCAAGCATACAGGAACAAAGAATTGGCCCTGCTGTGTGTCTCCCTTTGTCTTTCAAGGACCATAAAGCTTTAAAATGCATATATAGGTTTGCATAGAGTATACAGTATGTTCATACTGTGCTCAGTGTGAGGCCATTCCCTCAGCGGCTTCAGGTGCCTTTGACAAAAGAAAATTGCCTCTCTTCATCTGTGACGCCAAAGTTTTACTTTTATAATTTTCCATTCATTGTGTGTTATATATATATTGTAACAAACTGTGTTAACTCTTTATGTTAATAAAGTTATGTTACAGGTCTTTTTAGTCGCTATGATACTATTATCAATAGTATGGTGCAGTGTTTCAAAACTCTAAGTACAAGACTCCCAACGGATCATACTTGTAAATCATTCAATCTTGCATTCAAAGCAACTGATTCTCCTTTCATTTGGCTCGTAAACATCTTTCACTACAAGACCAATGTTTCAACCACTAAGTTTCTGGTGAAATACGAGTACATTTGTTAAGTCACCTGAACATGTGCAATTCTTTCAGTTAAGTCATTGTAACAATCACTTAGTCCAAGACCAAACAATGTAAGATACATGTTTCCAAATGACTCTGAAATGCCAAAAATTATGTGTTTGCTTCAGTGTTTTCACATTACAGTAGGCAAAAATCTAACTGTACATTACCCATCAAATTCAACAACAAACTATCTCCATAATTCCTATCCCATAATCAGAAGTGTGATCAATGAAGACATCTTTCCAAATCATTGACGCAAGAAACAAACTTTTATTGCAACATTACTGTAAGGTGTTGTCTAAGTAAATACTGTAAAAAAAAACAACAACATTATAACAGAACTGAAAGAAAATTGTTCACTGTAGATCCTATAAATGTTTTCTCTAGTACACACTAAACTAATCTGCATCAATTCAGTCTTCTGGATTTGGCCATAAGTTCTGGTCCACATCACATGCACCTTGGGAAAAATCTTCTTGAATGTCGAATTTAAGCCTGCTAGTGGTCAGCAGTGATGTCATCACAAGCCTTCATGTACTTAGAGTTTTAAACAGAGGTACTTTTAGATGATCTATTGGTTTATGTGTACTTAAGGTAGTGAAATGTTACCACATACTTGTGAGAATAGTTACCATAGTGTCAGATACAAACTGTAATGTTTATATCTTTAGAGTGTCACTGTTCAGAGGCAGTAGTCTGGAACCAGATCAGTGATGTTGAGTGAAACACTGAGATTTCCTCCTGTCAGTGAAGTAAACATGTTGTGAGTTTAGATGCTGTGAAGCCTGTCTGCATGGCATCTTCCAATGACAGTGAGCAGCGGGCGATTATACACCTGAGAGCTAAGGGGGGCGGCTGTTGTTATGTCCTGCAGGAAGAGAGGAGTTCAGTTTAGAGTACGAGAGCTAGCGAGGGGCTAGTAATTTCATAAGCTGACGGAGTTTGTCTCTTTGTTTTTCCGTTGGCTATGGCCCACAGTAGCCTGTGTTCAGGTAAGTAATAAAGTGCAGTAAACTGGCGTCTCACTGTACTTCTTGAGGGACGTTACAATATTATTCTATACTATGCTCATATATTCTGTGCTATATTCTTTGCTATATTGCTGTACTGTACATGATGTTAAACGATACAGCCCAAAACAACTGGTGATATCAACCCTCCAGAGTCCATGATGATTAAAAGTCATCTTCAGCCATGCTAGCAGCTCTGTGAGGCTGTACTTAGGCACAGCTGTGCTTTGGGCTAAATGCTAACATCACTATGCTAACATCATCACAAAGACAGTGTTAACATGCTGATGTTCAGCATGTACGATCTTGAAGATGACCACGGTCTAAATGTAGCATGGTAACATCCTCATATTAACGCTGAACACAAAGTACAGCTGAGGCTGATGGGAATGTTGTGTGTTTTGCAGGTAATTTAGTCAAAAACGAAAGTACAATTTGAAATGTTTGACCTGATAAAGGCGCTAGATGAAAAGTCAGAGGGCCACACAAGGTATTACAATTCATCTTCTGGGGGCCATGCCTGTCTACTTTTTTGTTTATTCATTTGGCAAACACTTCTGCCCAAAGCGATGTACAAATGATCCAAGCCACAGCTGATCAAGAAGAAGCCTTCAAGAATAAGTGACTTACGGACACTGTATCCCTAAATCCTCTAATCAGAGGTATACTTTGCAAAATATCTGTACTCACAACCAAATTGACCACTAACTATTCAAACTATCTAAGTAGACATATCCAAACTGTGGAATTCTTGATCTTTATTCAGACACCATTAAATCATTACCACATCGATCACTTAGCCATCCTGATGATTAGAGTGTGTGTAAGAGGATAAGAATATAGTTGTATAAAAATGTTACTGTTCACTGATTCTAATAAAGCCTCACAGTCCTCGTGTCTCTCAGGAAAATAAATGCAAAGCTATCCCTAGTTTGCCCTCACTCTCCCATCCTTCCTGTCACTCTGCTGTACGCTATGCAAAGCAGATTAGGAGTCTGCACTGCCTCAGAGACAGTGGTGCTGTGTCCAAACAAATCCTCCAAGACTAAAAAAAAAAGCTAAATCACACCCCAGAGGAGAGTAATGGAGCCAGCAGGCTACCTGTCAGTCAGAGCGGATGATGGAGGCGTCTGTCCAATTTCCATCCAGATTGTGTTTCTGTTCATCAGTAAACCGTGGTGCTCTGACTCAGACTGTGGCTCCACATATTCTTCCCCACATCTCCTTTTGTTTCACTGTATCAGCTGTTTCCTACCACCTCCCACCGCACCTAAGTACTTTTGTTGCTGACCTACCTTGCTACCAGTGTGTGGATACTTGGAGTCATGGTGATTTCAAAAGAATTCTAATAAAAATGCAGTGATGCTTAGCTGAGCTTCCATAATCCCATTAGCTTCATCTCTCGGTCATTAAGAGAAATAGTGCAAAACTTGAGCCAATGTATCTCATCTGAACCTGACAGAGTAGACTGGATTACTGGCGTTCTCTCTTCATGGATCCTGTCCATTGGTTACCTGTTTTAATATGCCATCCCTGGGTATAATGTCACTACATATCAGAGACTTTCATCATTTTAAAGCAGCTATACTTCTTAGTCAGTTAGTTTAGCCTTCTACTAAAATAACGTATTTGTGTCTTTATAATTATTTATTTTTGTATGTACTGTATAGCACTGCATTTAAATAATGTGGTGCTATGGTAATGAACCTGAACTTGAACTATAAAGAGTAAATATTACTGAGCTTTAAGGTAAGGACCACTATGTTGTCTTCGCTACAGTGTAGCAACTGCAGCCATTCAACTAGCTAAACTCTTTCTGAAAATGACCAGTTGAGTCGTAGTAAGCTTCTTAAGCTGTTTAATGTGGCTCTTTACATCATGTCACAGACAGAAGAGTGAAAACTGTAACAAAACACAAGATACAAAATTGTTTAATCCTATGTAAATATATGTAAAGAAAACGTTTTTAATTACAGTCATCAAATGCCTTTTACTGTAAATATGCATCTTAACATTTACATTATAATTAACACAATGAAATTATCAACTTACAACATTGCCTCTGCAACATTTACTATGTGGATGGCAATGGATGACGAAAGCATGTTAGCTCATTCTACCATCTTTCTCTGGCCACTAACAGGAAACTAACCCCTCATCCTGGAACTCTTTAGGCATAAAACCATTTCAAAATAAAAGCTTGTACAAAATAAAAGCCTATACAATATAATGCCTAAAAGGCGACACAACCACGAAAATTATACAAAAACTGTTGAGCAATGATAAAAGATTAAATGAAAAATATATAAATGGAATTTTGGACCTTATCCAAGGCCTGTGGAAAACCTAAACCAAACCCAACATCAAATCCTAAAGCGACTCGAGGATAGTCAGACCCAATCTGAGGAGACCTGAGGATTTTAAGACTTGAACCAATATGCAATGGACACAAAGAGACCAAGTCTGACCGACTGAAATTATAATTTATAATTTCAATTCAACATGACGTGTCCATGTGAGAGTTATTTTGTTTTGTTTTGCATAAGTAGCGAGTGACATATGTGTCCCACTAATGTAATTTTATATCAACTCAGAAGTTGCAGTCAGAGGCAACGTTTGCTAGGAGCACTCAGCGCTTTTTACACTGATCAATGAAATGTGCTCATTGAAGAGTTGTTATTTTTGTACGTCGACTTTCAAAAACAGCATTCTTAATCCTGCCTGCTGCCATTCTGTTTGTTTGCCTAAAAAAATCTGACGTGTGTGGTTATTCAGAGGTCTAATACCGTACTGAAAAAGACTCAAACAGAGAGAGAACATAAACACTGGCAGAAGAATGGTCAAGTCAATTTTATTTATATATACCCAATACCTTTGGGTCAAGTCATCCGCAGCCATAATGTGACCTTCCATTCATACGCCGATGACTCAATGTACCTCTCTAACCACAATGAGCCATTTTAAATCATACTCTCAACAACTGCATCCTGGACCTCAAACACTGGATGGCTCAAAATGTTCTACAGCTAAATGTAGATAAGACTGAGATAATTATTACTGACCCTGACGCAAGCAATGCTTATATTTCACAACATCTGAGCTCTCTGTCCCAAAATATAGCCACAAACTGTCAAAATCTTGGCGTTATCTTTGATAATAACCTCACCTTGAATAACATTGTGAACACAGTTCCAGTTCCAATCTTCTCTAGTACGAACCTTGAGATTGTCATACATGCTTTAACTTCCTCTCGTTTGGACTATTATAACTCTCTCTATACATGTCTGAGTCAGCAGAGTTTGCAGAATTTACAGCTTGTCCAAAATGCAGCAGCCAGACTCCTCACTTAAACCATAAAAAGAGAGCACATTACTCCTATTTAGCTTTTTTCCATTGGCTCCCGGTAAATTTTAGAATTAATTTTATGATATTACCTGGGTGCGATTTTCCAGGGGGGATGCATGGGATTTCCCCCTTTCCGGTCTACATATCCCTGCCTCTGCTAAATTATTTTTAGCCCCGGTGGGGACAAAATGTATCAATGTATCAACCCCCCTCAAAGTTATCAATGTTACTTCACCAATAGACCATTATATACCTAAAATAGAAGTATTTTAAACTAAGTAAAGCGCTGTAATGTGAACAGTCTATAGTGCCATAGAACAATAAAATCCCAGCAGCAGTTGCTGGTTGTATTTAGCTGATACAGAGCTCTGGGACACCGGCTACCAGCGGCAGTTGTTTAGCCGCCAATAGGTGACTGTGAGCTGAGCCGGCTACAGGCACCGCCAGATGACGGTCCTTTCAGGGGCCATGGTAGTGGAGTTTAGCCACTAATTGTTTTTATCATTGTTTGTCTGCCATATTAATCGTATTAAGCACTTTGTTTTGAAAAGTGCTACATCAATAAAATGTTTTTAATATCACAAATCACAATTTGCCTTTAAACCCAAGCATAAGAAAAAACTCCCCAAACAAACTATCAGGGTTTGTGAGGGTTAGATCCAAAAATGCAGAGTAGCAACGGGGAAGCAGCACGCAGAGTAAAATATTTTATTAAACAAAAAGGCTTATAAACTGATGGTGTCCTAAAGGGGACAGGCAGGCAGGCAAAACAAAGACCAAAATAAAATGAAAAACAGAAGACACAGAAGGACAAAACGACCAGGAAGGAGCAAATGCAGGGAATGAACAGAGAGAGAAAACGACGAACCAACAAGAGACAAAGAAAGCACAGAGACAAAATACAGAGGTATACAATGGTAACGAGGCTATTAACAACAGACAGGTGACATGAGGGCTGCTGAACAGGTGGACAACATCAGGGCAGGGCAGACAATCACAGAGGCGGGAAAACACAAGGCAGGAAGTAAAGCAAGACACAGACAATACAAAGTAAAACAGGAAACTGAAGCATAAAACATACACACATGGTAAAACACAGAGAATACAGAAACACATGAGACAGTAAACAACAAGGAAACAGGGAATACATTAACACAATAAAACAGGAAAAACTACAACAGAAAACCACAACCATGACACGAACCCTTGTAATGGGAGGAAAAATGGATAATGACGCTTCACTAATTAACGGGTAGCTGGAGTCTAAAAGAGTAGCAGTACATGTGTTTTTTTCTAGCAGTTCGCACTCTCTGTATTTCTAAAGGAAAACAGGATCATAGCTGGTAGAGTCAGCTTGGATCCAGTAGACTTTTTGAGACACTGATCTGCAGCAATACAGCACCACTCTATGGGACCAAATCGCACTGATTAAGTTCAGAAATCTTGTTTTTGGGATGCCTTGTAAGTTGAAACTGGACCTGGTGGTTGCACTCAATAAACAAATGGTCAACAAAAAACATGCTCTGCGTCATCCTGTAGGGCAAAAAACATGAGGATATTTATGTGTGGGACTTCATTTGATTTAATATCACACTACATTATTAGTTGTTTTAAATAAATTACTTTTTTGAAATATCAATGTATGGTTCATATCAATCACCATGGTTACAACTTGTAGCCATCCTAACCTTTGTAGCCTTTACTGAGACTACCTTTTCAAAACTAAGAAGGGACCAGTTTTAGGAAGCATTTTCAGGAAATTAAAAAGATAATCAGATTGTTGCCGAGGTTTTTGTTCACAGAGTAAGATGTATATAGCTTTGTATGGGTATGTGTATACATACATGTTGCACACATGTTGTACATATACAACATGTGTTTTGGCATTTTGGGCACACTTCTACCTCAGCCTTTATACTGCACAGACACAACTCACACATCTCATTCAACCATTTCACAAGCTGAGGAAAGGGTCGTGATATGGGTCAGAGGGTATCAGAGGTCATATATGATGAACCAATCAATCAACTCTGCTCCTACAGGCACCTTGGTGTTCATATGGACAACACCTGGCTGGAAGGCCCGTGTTCAAAGGGTGTGTTATCATTTAGTGCAGACACTCACGGTGAATCAGAGGGTTTATGTTATACAAGGCTGCATTACAGAGCATATTAATATGACTGTCATGAAGGTTGTGAAGAGGAATAGAAACCAGTCTCACCAGGCAAGCACAAAAAGTCTGATCTATCTTTATTCTCCATGCCAAGTATATGAGCGCTTATCCTCTGGCAGAAGATATGGGTAAACTTAACATTTCTAAACTATAGGCCTAATTTGGACCTACCTCAATTAAAACTTTAAATAATGTTGCTTGAGGCTGCAGGGGAATAGCTTCATGATATTATATGGTTGTGTGTTGCTCTTGTCACTATTTGTGAAAGATGAACAACAGATTGTTGCTGTGTGATGTGCAGTCTGACTACATATCACTTTGTTTATGTTTTTTTTTTTGTAAGTCATCATCTGTATGATAAAGTGTTATGTGTGAAGCATTTGAACTCAAGGCAGATCAAAATTCAAACGTTGTCGTAGGACTATAGCAAACACATCGTTGGAAAGGTCTCAACCTCGACAGTAACATATGTCAGTCTGAAGACGATACATTACTCCCGCTTTGAAATATTGACCTCTGAACCTTGAATCCAGTACATGTTTGAAGGCTTGTCATTTAGCAACAGAAGGTGCTACACACATAATACCAGCTGTTATAGAAAGCTCTGGACCTCAGCTGTCATGTAGATATGGTCACCAAAGTTTACCCACTCTAAGCACTGTCAAATGTGGTAATAAGCTATTTTCACCTGTTTAACGATTATATTTTAAAAATATGATGACACCAGTGTGTTCCCCATCCCAAAAAAACCCAGGGTGTATCCAAAGTTATACACTAGCAACTTCTAATTATGAGAAATATACCAATTTATTTAAAAACTACAACTCCCATAAGAGACGCCACAGAAACTGTTACAAAGCTTGTGTATTTGTAGTTCTTCCGGCGTGGTTGGGAGGACTTGTTTGACTCCTGTGTTTCTGCTGTCTGCCGTGGATGGGCTCCATTCCATTTCAGATTGCCGCCCGCCGGCCGGCCGAACACAGAACATGAGACGAATACATTAAATTGTATTTTATTATTATTAATATCTTCATTGTTTACATCCTCAATACAACGTTAGACAAAAACATCAATATTACGAATATTATGTATTTTTATCTTCTTATCAGCTGAGCGGGACGTACTGCGTCACTTCCGGAGTATTCCGCGAATGTTTTTAAACGTTATTACGCTGCATAACTTACTGGAACAAAGCTGAGCAACGTGTTGTTGCTGGTGACTAAACCACTGACTGTATAATATCTGATCGCTGTCTGATTCTGTGAATGAATGGCCGCATTGTGGGATATCGGCTTTGCGTGCGCCCAGCTCGGATCATATCATGTTCTGTATTACAGCATACTGTAATATTTCACCGGTAATAAGACCGAAATAATACTATTAAAATAAAGAAATGAATACCATGATAACATCTAAATAAATGTTAGTAAATTATAGTTTTAAAAATATAAATAAACAAAAAGCAACCCATTTTCCCTGGCCAAAATAGACCGAAATAATAACATTAAAAGAAATACATATAAACCATGATAAGATCTGGTGAATAAATGTTGATTAAAACAGCGGTTATTGGGATAAAAATACCAATAATAAAACTGTCACAGATTTCGAGTTAAGGGGGCGTGTTTTTTCTTTTGTCGATATCTGACGTTGAGGGCTTAATATGAATGTCTATCTGACGGACCCCCTCGTCGAAAAATAACGCAACGGGTACCCCCCTGCCGTTGAAAATTAACGCCAGGCTTCCTTGACCATGCGTCATACATTTGACGAGTAGGGAGTGAGACTGTGTTGCTAAAAACGTCAGGAAAAAAGTTCCTTAGCCATCACAGAGTTTAGCAAATCAAGCAAAACAAAGATTACATTTTTAAAAGCAGGCTCCCACACAGCCTCACAGCAACCGGTTTCACAGCCTGAAAATGAAAACTCTGCTTCTGGGGAAATTTCTGAGTCTCAAAGTTGGAATCTGCCAAGTGTGTCTGAGTGTCGCATGATTACAGTTTGAAAACCAGTTTTGGTCTGGCGCACAACTCGGCAGGCCAAAATCTATTGTGAACCTAAATTGATATGCTACCCGGGTCAAAATTCACGAGGGGCCGGATTTGGCCCGCAGGCCTTGAGTTTGACACGTGTGCTGTAGGGAGTGTGAATATCTATACTAGGGGCGTAAATCTTCACTGGTCTCACGATTCAATTATATTACGATTATCCTGTCAATGATTTGAATCGATTGGCTATCACGATGCATCACAACATTATTATTGCTACACAATACATGGTTTTCATCGACAAATTCAAGCAGATGAATATGAACTCCCCTTTTTATTGTATCAACAAAAAAAGCAGCGACTGGAAAATCAACAAGTAACATGAGTAGGCAATAATCGATTATTGTCTGTCACTGCATCAATGCAGAATCGTTCACGACCGCATCGTGATGCATCAATGCAATGATGTTTTTCAACGCCCCTAATCTATACCCAGTGTCACGTCAATCTGAGCTGTAGTTCCTGCTTTAGAAAAAGAAGATGAACACATGCCTAGTCTACTTGTAGACTTAACCACTGGCATATTCTTATTTATAAGGCTGTTGTTGGGACAGCTTCCTTCTTACCTATAGGTTTACATACTTTAAAAAAGTATGGGAAGTTACTGTTACCCACCCTGATTTGTTTCACCTGTTACTGAGTGCTCATGTCACCTGTCTCTTGTTTCCTCGTTACCTCTTGTATTTAATCTCTGTGTTTCCTTTGTCTGTTGCCAGGTCATTATTTCTGTGTTGGATTTTGTGCGGTAGTCTACACATTTTGTCTCAGTATTGTTGTTCCCTGTGACTCCTGTTTTGACTGTGACTACATTTTGGATTACCTTGCCTGCTGCATTCAGGACACCTTTTGTTTGTATATGTTTTGTTGGTGATTAAATCCTCAAGCTAATCACTTTTGCCTGGCTGTCTCTGCACTTTGGTCCATCATTCTCTGAACCTTATAACAGTTAGGTTTGTTTTATGTCTGAAACATAACCACAACATTATGTCTTTCCTGAGGCCTGTACTACGAAGCAAGATTTGGCGTTAACGAGGTAACTTCAGGTTCAACCCAGGGTTTTCACCGTGGTAACTCATGCTGAACGCCTAACCTGGTCGGGAGCAGGTTATGTTGGAGATTAGAGGTCAACCGGTGTTTTGAGAGAGAGAGAGAGAGAGAGAGAGAGAGAGAGAGAGAGAGAGAGAGAGAGAGAGAGAGAGAGAGAGAGAGAGAGAGAGAGAGAGAGAGAGAGAGAGAGAGAGAGAGAGAGAGAGAGAGAGAGAGAGAGAGAGAGAGAGAGAGAGAGAGAGAGAGAGAGAGAGAGAGAACCCCGTTAACATTCCCTGATGGGTATGTGAAAGATATAGATTTTTCAGCGGAGGGAATTACATAAAGCCTATTTGTCGGCTTCTTGAACCGTGTGTTGCCAATGTGCACATCTGTTTGAATTATGTTTTTATATTTTTATGATCAGATCTTGTACCTGACTGATGGGGAAATGATTTTAATAAGCGTTGTGATTTACGCATTTACAGCGTCGGCTATTTTTTTGCCAGTTTCCTTCCTGTTTTAGGAAGCAGCGACTGTATTGCGTTTTGCCTGTAAAACCGTGTCTGTGTTCTTCATATTTATGTAGAATTATAGTGTGCTCTTCTTATGTAAAATATGCGGCTCTGGTAGATGTTTGCGATTGGTCGTGCTGCGCAAACACCGCCTCTTTTATGTGAACGCGTGCGTCGCTGGGTTGATTGAACTAGCTGTTAACCAGCGTTGTGACACAGGATATGCAGGACTGCAGTAGTTAGGTTAGGTGAAGCCAGTAACTGAAATAAATCCAGGGCATGTTGATCTGGATTCGTAGTATAGGCCTCAGGGCACTCTTGAAAAAGAGATTTGTAATCTCAATGAGTCTTATTCCTGGTTAAGAAAAATGGACGGACAGACTGACATACAGTATATCACCACCCTGATGCTCTGCCACCAGACTGGTCAAAAATGGTAAATTAGTAAGTGATTATACAATAACATTCAGAGTTTGCATGGAGTAGTGACGCGGGCCTTGTAATTAGGACTTCATAATGGGATGAAGCTGATCCTTATTACAAATAATGAAAACGGGGAAGAGCAAGTCAATCGAATTTAGCAGCAGCTACAAAAGAATCCATTGCACAGAATTACTGCAATGTGCTTTCACTCTTTGTCTCTGCTCATATTCCCTTCCACAGCTCGCACTATAACTCCATACACCATCCAATAATAGGGAAGAAAATGTAAGGATGAGATTTGCTGAATGTCAAATCTATTCATTTATATTACAATGAGCTCAGTCCACTCAATCCTTCCTTCAGTACACTTTTTCAATCAAACTATGTATTTCACTTTTTATACATATATACAGTGGTGCCGTATAATGTCTCCATTAATATGAAATAAGTGCAGTTAAATTCTTCAATGTCGTGTAACTTGTTTCAAAGATCTTGTGTGCTTCATCACACTGTTGTTCGAAAGGTATGTGTGTAGCCAAGTGTGAAATTAGTTTCCATATAGTTTTAATGATTCTTATGTATACTTCAGGTTCTTTTTTTGGTTGAAAAATGGACTTGAAGCGTAAAAAGGTGAAAGAGGTCAGAGTGGTGAGTGTGCGACAGAGCAGGGATGATTACACTCCATTTCTCTCAGCTCATTTCTCACCTCTGACTACCTGACTTCTCCTCTAGCACCAACATGAGGTTGACATTTGTGTTTTTTAGTGAAATATCTCAACAATTATTGGATGAAGTGCCAGGAAATTGGTTTGTCTGTTTGCAGTGTTGATTTGATTGGGACAAAACAAAATGGCGATTGTTGTTAGTTGTCATGGAAACAAACATCAGTGTGTCGCAGCTCGCTGGGCAACGCATTCTCATTAAGGGTCTGCATGCAGGGCTTAATTTGAGCCGGAACACGGCGGAACATGTTCTGGCACCTCCGACGTTGGATCCGGAACCTTTTTTATTGGATCCGGCACCTCCTGTGTCACTACGAAAAATGAATCTCGTAAATGAAAAAGAAAAAAAAAATACCGTTTGTGTAGTGTTCAATATTGTTATCTGTCTTGTTAGACTTTGTTCCCCAACTGAAGTTCCACTAAAATCTTGTGTTTGCATTTTCGATGCGTTTTGAGGTGAATTTTCAGGGTAAGACGGAGGGGGGAGAGGGACGGAGGGAGGGGAGGCACTTCAACAGCACACTGCACTTCAAGTGACACAAGCGCTTGTGCTGGTTGATCAGATTGCTGTTATCCTCATTTCACTCAGGGGAAAAATGTCAAAAAGACAACAAAGTTTGCTTAACTTTTTCAAATACACTGGCCAGTCGGATCCCAAACAAGCAAAAAACGTTTCTGGCGATCAAGAATGTGGAGACCACGGTGGGGTTTTTTGGTTAATTTAATATGGATAATTGCTGCTTGTTAAAACGATTGTTTTTTTTTACATTTCTCACCCATGCAGTGCATGTTCTGAAATAAAAATAAACATTGCCCTGATGTACACACAGCGTTGTTTAGCTTTTTTAGTCAGAGAAGCTACGTAGGCAGTGTAATTTTTTTTGTTCCGTTACATCCAACCCACGTTTCTAAACACTGTCTGCATGATATCGTACGACAATGTATGCACACCAAAAAGTATGATATCCTACAAAAGGAGACCATTGGAGCAGCAGTTGCTAGTTCTTTAAACCGTTACAGACGGCGACCACCGGCTCCAGTGCTGCGCGTCATGCTCTATTATGCGGGTATGAAAGTTGTGGGATTGTGGTTTGGATTAAAACACTCCCAAGGAACATGTATTTCCTGGTGAAAGTCTTTTGTTTTCCCTGGGAAGCGAGCTCCGCTCCCTGGCTCGAAACTCCTGTGTTTTATGACCCACCCATTCACCCCTTACTCCTCCCTCCGCTGCTAGCCACATTCTTAAACAGCCGCAGTGTCAATGTGGTGCTAGTGTATATCCTTCATGTTCCACTTCCAGGATTGCTCCGGTGCTGCAGGAAATTCCGCCGGATGCATGTATTTTCCGTTTCCTTCCGCTTTCTTTGTGTTGGAATTTTAAATTCGGTGGATTTATGAGGACTATTTTTGACTGCTCCTCAGATCTCTGCAGGGTAAATTGAGACAGCTAGCTAGACTATCTGTCCAATCTGAGTTTTCTCTCGCACAACCATATTGCAGCGGCTCTTTGCGGAGCTTAGCGCCGCCCATGACAATTGTGATTGGTTTGAAGAAATGCTATTAAACCAGAGCACGTTTTCCTCCAATCTCAGAATGCTGTGTGAAGTAGCCAGACCCACTTCCGCTTTGCAGCGTGTGGATGGTCTGTCGAAGCGAGACTAATGTGTTGCATAAAGCAAAAAAATCGTGGAATGCTTACAAATTATAGTGCTTAAACCTACATTGTGTAATTTTTGTTGTTGATTCTTAGCAAGAAAAAACTTTCTTCTTTCACAAATATGTGCTCATTAATGTGTAATTACTTCCACCAACTAATCAAAGTATTGTCGTAAGCGTAGAATCTGCCATTTAGAATCATGCAGAATACATACAAGCGAGTCGCTCGAATGACGGCCGCCATGTTGCGCCTCCATCTTTACAATACATTAGCCAAAGAGGGACATACCTCCGCATTTCGCCTTGTTACACTCAGTGGCACCATGACGAATGCAAGGGGGAGATTACTCGCCAGGGAAGCGAAAAAGAGAATTACAATTACAACGCAACAGGCAAAACAACAAGATCAAAGTTATTATTGGAGTGGCTAGAACAGCTGCGTGTAAACGATAGAGATACTAAGAGCTAATTTCAGGTTCGGCCACCGTAGGAGTTAAAATGCGCTTGGAATGGGAAGGGCTAGAAAGTAGCTTTTTGAACATATGGTTCATGAGAACAAGCTGCACTGGGAGGAGAGCGGCCCGATGCAGCTCAGGAGACATTCTCTGGAGCAGTGAGGAGGAGGGACAATTAGACCCAGTGGCAGCGGGTTAGCGGACTGTTACACCCAGCCCTCTGTTCAGCTCATTCTCTGTAACTAATGCAGCATGAAAGGACAGCGGAACCAGCCAGCCAGCCAGTGGACAACTTGTCAGTTGGCTAACGTTAGCTTGCTAACTCCGCCGTGCCCCAATGCCGAAAATGAACAGAAAATGAGCCAAACTAAGTTGTCAATCATCTGGCCATAGCAATGTGCTTTGTGTGGATAAAGCAGTACGTTAATTTGACCCATTTAGCGGCTTGGTCTCTGCCTCGTAACGTTACTACTCCACTGCTCGTTTGTCCGTTGCTGCAAAACCTCACCTCCGTGACTTTCCACAAATCAGTTTATATGGAAGTTTATACGTTACCATGGCAATGGTACACATAAAAATGACTGCAGATCTTACCATTCTGCTACATTGATTTGAATGGGAATGGCCTTTCTATCCATTTTATATGCACTTAAATGCATCCTGTTTTTGCCACAGCATTAGCAGGAACTGACAGTGAGTGACCACAGACCTCTCAGTTCTCACTCATGTTCTGTAGTAAAGAGATGATTGATTAAATCCTGATGTCCATTTTTCCAGCAACACAGATGACTTTCATGAGTTGCGGTCACATTTACAGTTAGTGTTGGAACTACAGTTGGTGCAGCAACTTCATGGCTTCCCTAAGTCATGTCATCAAAGTGATGTCACCAGATTTGGTATCATTGCGCCTGCACAGGGACCAATCACCAATCAGCAGTCTGCAGGTTTTCACGTCACCCTTTGGTATCGGCTCAGCTCGCTTGGAACCTGGACGGAGGTGATACTAAAAAAAGTACCTGTTAGCAGGTACCAGGGACTTTTTTTCATAATGGAAACCCAAAAAAGGCGAGTAGAGTCTTGGTGAATCGAGCAGGTACCATGTAATGGAAAAAAAAGCTGTGTGTGTGTGTGTGTGTGTGTCTGAGAGGAGTTGTCCATATTACGGACAAATTAGGAATGTAGGCCAGCAGAGCTCTTGGAGACAAGTACAGGCAGAGGTTCTGCTAATTGCTGCTTCATCGGAGCTGTGTGGGAGTGAGGTGATGTGGTGGCTGGCAGAAAGGAGAGAAGTGTGTGTTAAAGGTGGTGGAAACAGATAGTTAGCCAAGTATAGAATTAGAGATGGCTGCAGATGAGTTTAGCACTTTTTTCATCAGCGTTTTAGGCTGCAGGAAAGCTTTTAAAGGCAGGAGACAGGATGAAGGACAATGAGCCAGCGTGAGTCTAAAAAATCATTCGTAGGCCAAGTTTCTGTGAGAATGTCATTTCTTAATTATCCACTAAGACAGACTTGTGTGTTCTGGCCACTAATGAGATGCAAAGCTCTTGTGTTGGAAGTTACTGATGATCTGCTGAAAAACAAAAGAGTTGATTGGTTTGTCCCTTATTCAGACATATCAAGTTAACCCATGTGCATTTGAATGGATATTATTTCAATCTAGCAGGAAACATTTTCTGTGAGGTCATCATAATCCATGTAATTTAGTTGTGAATGGACTGGTATGTTCCGGTATGAGCTGGCTAGCTGTGGCACATAGAAACAGAGCGAACAAAGCCTCGCCCACCAGGGCGGGGGGAGGGGGGATACAACTCTCCGCTCTTCCATTGGCTTGTGTTGCGTGAAGATTTCCTCCTCGTCAATTTCGTCTGCTAGCAAACAACAGAAAAATGTCTAAAAGCTGCTGTTTGGTGATATTCACTACAAACAGGGTAAATAGCCAATGACTTAAAGCTATAGTGCGTAGTTTCTGTCCCCCCCCATGAGGAATTCTAAGTAATGACAACAAAACTGTCAGCGCGTCCACATGATACAAGCCTTCCGTGATCGCGCACAGCCCCCTCCCCCCCAATCTTCTGAACATATTCATACTGAGAAATAGAGAGAGTTGTGTGGAGCTGATAGTCTTAAATAGCTTTGTAGCAACTCATTTGGCAATGGCTTGAATGTAACCGACGTTCGTTAATATAAAAAAGTTACGCACTAAAGCTTTAAGTCACTAAATGCTTGCTCTTGGGGGAATTTTTGGAATTGTTGGGTCTTTGTAAGTTATAGTGTGGTCTAGACCTACTCTATCTGTAACTTGTCTGAGATAACTATAGTTATGATTTGATACTATAAATAAAATTGAATTGAATATATATAAGCTGCTGACTCGAAAAATGTAGCTGTAATGAAGACAAAAGTGGAAACAGATGTGAGGAATCAGCATAAAGCTAACTTTATGTCCGACGTTACGTTTGCAGCAAGCATTTTGTTACCAAGTCAAATATCCAAATGTCAGTTTTAGTCTAACTATATGTCTGTAAGTTACAGTAAGCTAACACACATTACAGTGTGCACATTAGCTGTTTGAGGTGAATAAACATGGACTGCACCAACCATTCAGATGAAAATTTACGTCTCATTTAATGTGAACCAAAGCCTTAGGAGTGATGAAACTCAATGTTATTATCTGTTATATATATACTGTATATATATATATATATATATATATATATATATATATATATTCCCTGTGTACAAGAAATGTTGTCTTGTTGGTGGAGCTGGTGGAAAGGCCGGGTGGTCACCTTCTCATTGAAAAACAGACTGACAACATGACACCATTAGCAAGGCAATAAGCTGCAAAATGTGAAAGGAGTGACGCATTTTAATCTCATTTTCACTTATGTTGGCAAGTGGAGGGTGCTGGCTCTGCTTCAGCAGGTCACCAACATTACACGCTACCTCAGAAAATGTGTTGAAAGAGAAAAGGTCAGGTAGTGACCATCACAGGAGAGTGGAGTGCTGGGAAAAAAATAGAAAGAGCTGGAAGGGCTTTTTTTCTTTCAAGATAGGATTATTTAAGTATAGCAGCCACGGACGAACTCACAGCTTAGCATGCTAATGAGTGTGTTTCTTAAACCTTCCTCTAGATAGTGGAGAGAGTGGCCCAAATCCAAACAGCAGCCTCTGCATGTCCCGTTATCAGCGTCCTACTTCACAGGCAGCTGCAGAGCCGTGATGAGATGAAGCGTCTGTTTCATCTGCTGCTGAATGACTTTCTTCACTTTGCATAGGGAGCGAGGAGCTGCTGCCCCGCTGTGTGTGGGAGGTGAGCCCAGAGGTGCTAAGGGTCAAACATTTATCTCCAGGACAGGAGACTGGCCCCCAGCATGCATGTATACACACACACACACACACACACACACAGGTTCCTAAGAAGGAGCTCCCTAGCGACTCCAACGGCTACACACTGGTGACCTGTCACCATTTCAGCTATATATATTTTGTATATATTTGTCTCTGTTTCTGTATTTATTGTTTATTCTTATAATGTTTAATATGTTTGTTTGTGTATGCATGCACCTATGACCAAGGCAAATTCCATGTAGGGTAACTACTGTGACAATAAACTCCTTTCTGATTCTGTTACCTCATGTCAAGAGATATGAGGTGCTGAGATGGCTCTAGTCTTCATCTTAGCTCTGTTTTTTTTTATCTCATCTTAAATTACATTAAATTGTGATTATTAAAACTAATGGCCATGACATAAAGTAGAGTATACTAGAGTATTGTTACATTATCACAGAGACTCTGGTGTGTCTATGTTGACGAACATTTAGGATTAAAAGAAAAGCTTGAAATAGAAATTTTATGATGGGGAAAAAGTACAATCAAAACCTGCTGCTCTTTTTACTTCAGAACCCTGCTGTATATACCCATGTAGGGAATTAGGCATGGCAGCTTGCAACAACAAACAATATACAGTAAATGTAGCCTGTCACATGTGGTTATATAACAATAAAAGGTCAGCCTAGTTTAGGAGACAGTGACTGTCTGCACGTCAATACCAATGTCTAAGTCACGAAGAATCTTTTCTGAGTATCAGACGCTGATCCCCTGAAGTCTTGTCTGTCTACACAGTATGCATGTCATGGATTGCCATGAACATTGGTTCAGACATTAATGGATGAATTGTAATAACTTTAACCTCTGACTGTCACTGAGAGCCAACATCAGACTAAAAAATGAATGCATCCAATACTTTCAAACTGAAATACGTGCGAAACTAACGACATTCCTCTGTCAACCTCAGCTGTGCTTTGTGTTCAGTGCCACATAGCAAATGCCAGCATGTTAACACACTGAACTAGGTTGGTGAAGATGGTAAACATTATACCTGCTTAGCATCAGCATGTTGTGCATTATGTCAGTCATTTGTGCAATACGTATGCTACTGGGGTTGTGCAATATAATAGTTGTGCATTATGTCAGTACATTGTGTACATTGTGTCATTTGAGCAATATGTAGGCTATTGGGGTTGGGCAATATGTTAGTTGTGCAATATCTTATTGTGCAAGGGCTGTGCTACACTTGGAAGTTCAATAAAAAAATGCCAATGAAAGGAGTAGTTAATGTGCTTACTATGTGTATATGGAAGCATGTTTGTGTTGCATGAGAGAATGGGTTGAGAAATGCTTATTTTTCTGTATTTTGTGTTGTCTTTGTAAAGCTGCGGAACGGACAGAGTCCAAAACAAATTCCCTTCGGGGACAATAAAGTATATCTTATATCTTATCTTATCATTGTGAGCAGGTAAGAATGCGTAATCAATTGAATTTGATTTTAATTGAAGTGATTTAGAAGCAGAGTGAAAGTTTGTGAAGGCTGATGCCAGTGTGGTGGCGCTTTTACTCCTCCTACATCTTTATCACAATATTGTGGGAAAGTAAAGTAAGTTCAATAACTCAATTTTAAAAGTGAAACTTATATAGAGTCATTACATCCCAAGTGAAATATTTCAGCCTTTATTTGTTTTTATTTTGATTATTATGGCTTACAGCTCATGAAAATCTAAAATGAATTATCTCATAAAATTTGAATATTATATCAGACCAGTAAAAAAAGGATTTTTAATACATAAATGTCGGCCTTCTGAAAAGTATGTTCTTCTATATGCACTCATTACAGTGTTTCCCCTAGGGCGTGTCACGCAGGCAGTGTGTAAGCTCTAACCTGTTAACATGGGAGCCGATATATAAACGGACACGCGACGCAGCCAGTGTGTAGCCGGCCTTACACGTGCAATGTAGCCAGCCCGTAAGTTAAAATGAGTTGAACTTTTAAGTCAAAGAACGAGAAGCAAATTGCCTGTATGTGTGAAAACAGAATATATAGCATAATTATATTATTTTGTCATTCTTTCAGGGGGGATCGAGGCGGGCCGTTTTGTGGGTTTTTTCAACGTTTTGGACATTTTTTTCAAAAATGTTGAACTTTTTCGGATGTTTTTTGTCACTTTAAAACCTTTTTGACATTTTCTTCCGGTGATTTTGAAGTTTGTATCGTTGTTTTTGGCACTTTTTCCAATATCTTTCACTTTCCCAACTTTGTCGCTTTTTTTCAGCATTTTCGGCGGTTATTTTGACGTCCCATATGTCTGATATAAAAACACTTTAAAAACGGGTCAGATTTGACATGAGGACAACATGAGGGTTAAACGTCTGGGACTGTTCCTGGGACCGATTCTTGGTGTTTCTTCTTTGTGGATGTGTCCAGCAGTCCTTGTGACTGGCACCATTGGTCTGAATATTCACAATGACACCACCGGAGCTGCACATACACTATAGTCCCTTTAGGTCTTCATGTCATTTCTTTTGTTGGAAAGAGTGAACATCATTCTTTAGGTAAGGTCAGACGTGACCAAGCATTTTAACGATCACAGTTTGAACCTTATCATTGTAACCTATCTGTACATCATAAAGCACACACACACACACACACACACACACACACACACACACACACACACACACACACACACACAGAAAGAGAGAGAAAGAGAGAGAGAGAGAGAGAGAGAGAGAGAGAGAGAGAGAGAGAGAGAGAGAGAGAGAGAGAAAACGTGCTGTAGACTGGCAAAAATTTTTAATTCAAGTGAAATAATGGAACACTAAAGGTAAGTAATGGTGAAAGCAATTGTCATCATTATTATCCTTTTTAGACTGAATGTTGAAATGGAGTGTGAAGGTAGGAACTGAAAATAACAAGAATATCTCCTATTAATAATATAATTAGGAAATATATAATGCAATTGTATAACCTGAGAGATAAGATCCCAAATGAGTGTCATGAATACTGAAAAATGGATGGATCTTTAAAGGTAATGGAGTAATTCTTCCTTTGAACAATCCAGTTAGTGAAAAAGACAGACAGAGAGTGGGTGAGAGATGGGGAGGAGAACAGAGAGCAGCAGGAAGAATGCAGGTGGAGGAAGTAGCTGCCAGGCCCAGTTCTAAGAAATGTGAAGAGCCAGAGAGTATTAGAGTGGCTTTGTCACTTAAACACACTTGTAAACATTGAAGAGTAATTTTTTAGTCGTAGATATGGAATAATTCGAAAATGAAAAAGAATACAGTGTATCTTTCTCAGCTATTCAAATAGTAGAATCCATAAACAATGTATAGTAACTCACTCCTGAAGCATTTACCTCAACATGTTTCTTTTATCTTCTGCTTAAAATCACACATGGACAGTTATTATTATGTATGACCAGTTGTTTTATTACATTTTGGTATAAGGACTCAAGAAATCAGGCACATTCTTGTCTTAGGAAGTTCATTCTTGTCCTTAGAAACACACACAGAGTTTAGGATATTTTATTAAAACTCTAGCTACACTACTGGTCAAAAGTTTGGGGTCACTTAGACATTTCCATTCCACTCCATTATAGACAGAATACCAGCTGATCTGAGTGGGTGGCTGATCTTTAATGCAATATCTACATTGGCCATTATCAGCAACCATTCATCCAATGTTCCAAAGGCACATTCTGTTTACTAATCTGATATCATTTTAAAAGGCTAACTGAGAAAACATTGGAGAACCCTTTTGCAATTATGTAAGCACATAATGAAAACTGCTGCCCTGGTTAAAAAAAAGCAATGCAAATGATCTCAGCTGGTATTCTGTCTGTAATGGAGTGGAATGGAAATTTCTAAGTGACCCCAAACTTTTTGATCGGTAGTGTATGTCATCAACAAATGGAGTGCAGCCTTACTAACAAGGTAACAATTCTGTGTTTTTCAATCTGAGCTATATTTTCACATGCAGACAAGGAAAACCTTAGAGGTTTTATGTTTGCCAGGCCCGGAGATCCGCTGTGTCCAGTCAAAAGTTTCAAATCCTATGTGTCCAAATGTCCATCTGACGCAAAGGCTTTCTACCACCATCCGAAGCGCACCGTGACCTCCACTTCCGACGTGTGGTACAGCCGGGAGCCAATGGGTGTCCACTACCTCGGGGACATGCTGAAAAAGATCAGCGAAGAGGTAATTACACTTTATGTCAATATAAATGTATTATTCGGCCTATTAGGCCCACTGTTATTATAATTATAATTATTATCATCATCAGGGGCAGACTGGGACAACATTTCAGCCCTGGCACTGTAGCCACACCAGCCCACATTACCACGCCCTGTAGCCACACCAGCCCACATTACCACGCCCTGTAGCCACACCAGCCCACATTACCACGCCCATGCAGCCCCACCCACGGACACGTGCATTCACATTTGTGTACAGATGGTGATATAATTTAGGCAGTACCTTATGTAACAGATTTTTAAACATTTAATGTAACTGGCAAACAATGCTTACTACTTTTTAAAGCGCACGTTTATAATAAATGTACACATACTGTCTGTTTATACCATTTGTATGCCGTTACTGTCATTCTCTACAGTATGTTCTTTGTTGTCACTGTCTGATTGTCCGTATTTCTCTTTGTTGACACTGTACATATTGTCTGTCTGGTTCTCCATCTTTTCATCTGTTTTAACTCTCTAACTCTCCAATTTTGGCTGTATGTTATTATACTTCAGGGTTTTTCTTTGCTCAGAATTGGCCTTTTGGAAATTTTGAGGATAAAATACTTATATTCCTGCATTCTGATACATTTTTAGGCACCAATTTATGGTAAAAACATCTATATTTATGGCAAGGAAATCACAAAATTCTGGTGGCAGGTAACAATTTAAAATACAAAATATAATGGATTATTATTATGGAGCTCAGCGCAAATTCTTTCAGGAAGACTTCTAAAACCTAATCACTTCTCACTTCTCTAAATGGATCAGCTGTAGAGGTGTTCTCTTTTGTCTTAACCAATCAGAAGCGGCCATGAAAATCACAAGCCAATCACTGCATGACATCCATGTTTTAAACCTGTCTCTCTTTGCTGCTCAGTTGTCATTTCAGGATAAGAGCACAACCCTCCTCCTCCCCTTTCTCCTCCGGGCTTCATCAAAGACGGCTCCTGGGTCCTCATCCGGCAGGCTACTATCGACGGCGTTCGTTTTGGGTTCCAGGCTCCTCACGCCACCATCAGTGTCTAGACTCCATCGGGGGATTATCTTTCGGCTTTCTACCCCTTTATAAAAATTATTATTTTATATATATTTTATTTTTATACAACGATGGAGTCTAATCTCCAAAGACTGTACATTTCAAAATCTCGCATATGTACAATAAATCATTTCATATCTGCAACGAAGTCTCCCCTGATTGAAATATTCAGTAGTCCAGTAAGGGGGCTTTCACATCTGGAACATGGGCCGGAGACGACAACACTTGACCCCAAGGTCCAGTTGTTTAATCAGCATGAAAAGGGCTTTATGGTCACTTTGTTCCCCAAGAAGCACATTTTGCTCCCAAGTTGAAAAATGTAGGATTGACTTATAGAGGGTACTGCTTTTACTGCTAAATTGTACAATAACACAATCATGTTATGGATACAAAACGTTGTGAAGTGTAATGTTTTCTACATTCTATTGATCAGAAAGTATCAGTGATGTTGAATATAGCCTACAGTGTAATGGACCACCACAGTTCATGCATACATGTGAATTAATTGCAGAGTTTAACCTACATAGTGTAAAACTAAACACTACATGAATGGGGCACAGCAGAAAGACGGAGCAGAACGACGCTGCTTGTTCAGGGTTGTCATGTGTACTCCTAATAGGCCTACACTTGGCATCACGTGTTAAAACCAACTGTACCAAAACACCGAATTATTTAACGTGACAACGAGACGTTTTTAACCGGTATTGAATACTGATGTGTCAGACGGCCGCGCGGACAGACAGCAGCAGCTTCTCGCTGCGCAGCCGATCCCCCAGAGCAGCATGATCACCGGGAGAGTCCGGTACAGCCTGAACCCTGCAAACAGAGATCCCCTTTGCAGGTGATCTGCTTGATTTTGACTGAACGTCCCAATTTGAGTAACTTATGATTGATTGGGTCAGTCGGCCCATCTCGGGACCAGGCCGGCCGTTGCTGACTGGCCAAATGCTTAATATTTATTATTATTTTTATTAATATAATTATTATTATAACCATAGTGAAATCATGCAAGCGATAAAAACCCGTCCTCTGCGCTGTCGGCCTGTAAATACAGTTTATTTGTATATTAAAAAAAAAGAAATCTGACTGGCCCACATTAAAAAAAATGGTCAATCCGCCCACTGATCATCATCAATTTACCTTTCAGGTGGGTCTTTCGAAGGTATACACTAACCACAGCCTCCGAAGCACTGCTGTAGGTCGACTCTCCAATGCCGTCAAATAATGTCGGTGACGGGCCATCGATGCGAGAGCAGTCTGCAGGCTTACTGGGCTCCGTCAGTCCGGGAGAGACGAGACTGGAGCAACGTACTGTCTGCATCAAGTGCCCATCACGGCAAGTCCCCAGCTATCGTGCATCCTTCTTCAAAGGCCCCTATGTTGGACTTGCTGACTATGTCAAATTGCACTATAAATGGAAACGTATTTAATTGTAAATAAAAAAAAGCTAGCATGTAGGCAAATGACTCTCTATTCGACCTGATTAGTTTATTTTCCCATATCTATAAGCGCTAATCGCAAGAGCAGAATTAATTGTTTTTTTGTTTGTTGTTTGATTAATTGTTTTCTGTGTAATAAAAAAAACAATAACTATGCCTACCTGTGGGTTTTAATTATAGGTTATGAAACAAAAGTGCATGACGCCCATGGCTAGCCTAGCTTACATGAAAAAAATATGATAACCTACATAGCCTTTCATTCAGTCAGCGTACTGTTTGAACAATGGTATGAGCAATGACTGTTAAGGTTAGGCTTAATGTTGCTGGCATTGACATCCGCTTTATGGCAAATCTAACACAAGGGTTTACTTACTTTGTATCAGCGATCATGTCTCCTCCAGTTTTCAGTTTAGCTAGTATAGGATATTTTGGACGTTTTGGTCTGTGTGTTTTGTAAAGGAATAAAGTGAGACGTGCAGTGCCGTCTTGGTTCCGGCATTGGAAGCCCGTGTCTTCATTTCATTTCATTTTAGAGTCAAACAGTGAGTCTAGACCATTAAGAAACGCTCGGTTACATTGGTGGCAGCGGTGGGATCTTTTCTCCATTGAGGCTTATCGTAAGTTTACTAGCTACATCGGTAGGCAGTTGTCAAGTTAAGTCAGGTAGCGTTAGCCACTGCTAACTCCGCGCTAGCTTAGCTTTTTACTGTGTATAGTAGCACAAGTATTAGTTCCGCTCTTGTACCTCGGAAGTTTTCGCGTTTTAGTTAGAGAGGGTAGTAAAAATAAAAATAAAGAAACGACGCAATGTGGAAGTTTGAAGGAGACCCGCTGGACTGCCGACAGCGTCGTGGGGACGGGCCCTTCTCTAACAACGTCAGGATTGAACTCCCGCAACATTTCGCTGGAGAGGTTAATGAAAGTTTTCCCTGCAGGGCCCGGCAGTATGAAGTGGCTGTGAAGGCACTGGTAGGAGGCACCGAACGTGACCATGACTGTGAACTGGCTAGGATTTTACCAACATGGCTCACAAAGGCTGCGTTTCTCCTGTGGGATAGCCTGCCAGCAGCCGTGCAGGCAGACTACTCTGCAGTCAAAGAAAAATTACAAGAGGCGTTTGGACAAAGACATTTTCTGGACTGTTTCAGAGCAAACCTCTCTGCGCGCCTCCGTGCTCCAGGGGAGAGTTTGGAAGTTTATGCAGCAAATATCAGCAAGTTAGTGCATGAAGCATTCCCAGGCTATGGTGAAATAGCTCAGAAAGAGGAAAAGTTCCGCAGATTTCTGGCCGGACTCGACCCAGCCCTGAGAGCTAAATGTCACGAGCAGGGGGCTACTGATTTGGATGAAGCCCTGACCATCGCCGGCCGATGTGAGATAGCCAGAGAGACATTGAGGATGGACTATACTAACACTTATGCATGCCAAGCCCCTACTGCGAATAGCACAGCAGCAATGGTGCACTCCATATCTGATGGAGGCTTGTATCGAGCTATGGACCGCCTTACAGGGGACATGAAAGAAATGAGAATCAAAATTAGACGAATGGCGGAGGAAAATAACCTACTGAGATCCAATGGCTGGAAGAAGGAATGGAAAGCCCTTCCCCAGGGGCGCATGTATCGATGTCAGTGTGACTGTGGGGGACAGGGCTGTCAGTCACATAGCTCACTGAGTGAACAGAGAGGGCGTTCCCCTAACCGTCACTGGCGTGAACGTGGAACAGAGAGGAGTCCCGGGGAAAAGGGGGTTTATCAGTTGTCCTGCGGTGACCGAGCCCCCTCTCCAAATGGCCGCGACCAGAGACCTGCCATGCCCCCATTTAATGATGACACACAGAGGAGGCATGGAGTGCGTTTTCTCTCCCCCAAGGGGGAATACCCAGCCAGCCAGTCGGGAAAAGAATTGTAGCTGATGTTGTGGCCCAAACACCAGCTACAGAACCCATGGGCCACTTGGTGGAAGAAAAACGTATCTCTTCCACCTGTAATGTACCTATTAAAGACACCCCAGGTCTGCAGCGTACCTCATATGTGAGGGGCAACATCGAAGGGACTGAAATGAACATACTGGTGGATTCAGGCTCAACAGATTCCTACATCAGTGCAGACTTTCGCATGTCAGTTCCAGCTCTTAGCAAGCGTCCCCTCAATGCTGATTTTATTGCTGCATGTGCTGTGAACGGTCAGATGCTGGATATCAGGATATTATATTGAGAGGGGGCATGCACCTGGGAGAGTTTTTTTCTGTGGATGAGTCGGAGCTTGTGTCACTCCCACAGACACAGGCTGATAAAATTTCTGCTATTCCAGCCACTGGGCCGCTTCTGTCGCTGCAGGAGTCCCTGGCCAGTCAGCAGCAGAAAGCACAGCTGAATGCATTGCTGGAAGAGCATAAGGAGATATTCAGCACATCCATGGGAGTGAGTGGCAAGTGCAAGCTTATCAAACATCACATCAAAACGAGGGATCACCCTCCTCTGCGGCAGCGTGCCTACCGGACCTCGCCAGATAAGAGGGAATAGATAGACAGACAAGTGACCGCCCTGTTAGCTGACGGGGTAATTGAGGAGAGCTGCAGCCCCTGGGCCTCGCCAGTCGTTCTTGTAAAAAAGAAAAATGGTGAGTGGCGGTTTTGCATCGACTATCGTCGCTTGAACAGTATAACAGTGAAAGACTCTCATCCCCTCCCAAGGGTGGATGATACCCTATATGCATTAGCGGGCTCCCTTTGGTTTAGCACCTTATATTTTTCAAATGGCTACTGGCAGGTTGAGGTCGCTGAAGAGGACAGGGAAAAGACAGCCTTCACAACTGGCAGGGGCCTATATCAGTGGCGATCAATGCCTATGGGCCTCACCAACTCACCCGCTACGTTCCAGCGCATGATGGAGCTGGTAGTTAGAGGGCTGCCATGGCAGGTGTGTATGGTGTACCTGGATGATGTTCTGATATACAGCCCCACCTTTGAGCAGCACCTCTCCAGTTTGCGTGAAGTTTTCTCCAGGATTCAAGCGGCGGGCCTCAAACTTAATCCAAAAAAATGTCACCTGGCTCGAGACCATGTAGTGTTCCTGGGGCACATTGTGTCTCGCCATGGCCTGCAGCCGGACCCTCGTAACATTTCCAAGGTCAGGACCTGGCCTTCACCACGAAACCGCACTGAACTGAGGGCGTTTTTGGGCCTGTGTTCTTACTATAGATGTTTTGTTAAGAGCTTTGCCCAACATACAGCACTCCTGCACCGCCTAACCTGCAAAGACACACCTTTCCACTGGACTTCTGATTGTGATGCGGCCTTTGAGTACCTGAAAGGGGTGCTCTCATTGGCCCCAGTTGTCACCATGCCTGACTTCAATGTCCCCTTCAAAGTTTATACTGACGCCTCCTTAGAAGCAGTGAGGGCTGTGCTGGTTCAAGACCGAGAAGGATTGGAGAGAGTGGTGGTGTATGCCAGTCAGTCTCTCTCCCCCGCTGAAAGGCGTTGGTCCACATTTGACAGGGAATTGTGGGCCGTACTGTGGGCTGTACGCCAGTTCAGGCATAACATTGGATCAGCTGCATTCACCATGATCACCGATCATAAGCCGCTTCTTGGCCTCTGTGGCATGTCTATTGACAAAGACCCCACAGGAAAAAGAGCGAGGTGGATACTGGAACTAGATCCGTTTAACTGGGTCATAAAACACAAAGATGGACTAAAGCACACTAATGCCGATGCGCTCTCCCGGCGGCCTCCAGACCCTGAGTTTTGTACAAAAAACGATACCTTTCCAGCAACTGTCAGTCAGGCGAATGCCATAGGCTCGGACAAAGAGCTAAGTGTGGCCGACACAGACTCCATGTCCTTAACTGTCCTGGTTCCAGGAGCAGCCTGTGGGAAGGGACGGTGACGCAGATGGCCTGTCTGTCATGCATGCTCTCTCACATGATGGGATGGGCATGAGAGAACTGCAGTGGGCCGACAGATATTGGGACAGTGTTGGACTGGATTACTGTGGGAAGGGCTCGACCGCCTCGGGGGCACCTGAGAGGCAGCTCTCAATGGCTCCGGAAATTATGGACTGAATATCCTCGCCTCTCAGTTGTGAATGGACTGCTCTGCCGAACTGTGACTTCATCCCTCACAGGGGATTCTCAGTGTCAAGTGGTTGTGCCTCCCCCACTCATCTCTGAGGTGCTGCGACATCTTCATGGGGGTCCTGTGGCAGCACATTTCTCTGTGGAACGAGTGTGGGAGCGGGCGAGGCAAACCTGTTACTAGCCTTCAATGCTGAAAGACATTCGACAGTGGTGTGAACAGTGCGTTCCATGCCAGACTCGCAGGGCGCCTGTGCCTAAGCACCGAGCACCAATGGGGGGTCTCCAGTCGACTCGGCCATTCCAAAGAGTGGCAACTGACATTCTTGAACTACCAGTGACTTCCAAGGGCAACCGGTATGTTTTAGTAGTGGAGGACTACTTTATGAAATTTGTGAACCTGTATGCCCTCCCAAATCAGACAGCACAATCTGTGGCGCAGTGTTTGTTTGAGGATTATGTGCTGGTGCATGGCATTCCTGAGGTCATCCACAGTGACCAAGGTCGGCAGTTTGAGGCCGAGATTGTGCAGCGAAAATGTAAACTTTTGGGGATCAAAAAGATACAAACAACGCCCTACAATCCCAAATCAGATGGCATGGTTGAACGCTTCAACCGGACTCTCATAGATCAGTTGGCCAAATTATTGCTCGCTTGTGGAGGTGAATGGGATGATTACCTGAAACAGGTGGCTTTCGCCTATAACACATCTGTTCACACCTGCACTAATTTCACCCCTTATTACTTAACTCATGGGCGAGAGGCTCGTGTTCCGGTGGATGTTTTGGTGCCCTTTCGGACAGGAAGCTCAGATCTTCATGACCCCATTGAGGACCGCAGGAAGCTTGCTCTTGCACTGGAGGGGCCCCTACAGAGTCCTGGCTGTCATGGACTCTCAGGGGGAACCTGGGCTCACTTACCGGATTGGTAGTCCTTTAAGCCCCAATGGACGAGAGCAGGTTGTTCATTATGATAGACTTAAACCTTACACTGTTGGACTGGTGCCGACATGCTCTCTTGCTGTTGGTTGGGAGGTTGCAGGATGGGGACTGTGGACCTGGGAAGCCACTGGGCGCTGGGGGCGCAGAGACTGTTCAGGATACGGGCCCCAGTGAGCCACGACTGACTATGTCTCGCTTTGGACAGACTCGTTTCATGGACTTTGTCACCTATCGTTAATAATTGGCCATGTTAACTCTGTATGTGAGGTGACTGCAATTTGCATACTGTTGTTACAGTTGGGATTTGTCTTTATTTTATTTTGTTCAATGGTTATGAAATGTATGCTGTTTCTCTTTGTTTTTTTTATATTATGGTTGTTACTGTTTAGAAACGGGGACGTTTCTTTTCGGAGGAGGGGAAGTATGTAGGATATTTTATTATGTATCCTCTCAGTTGAAGCTTAGGAGGAAGTTGAAGTAAACATGAGCTTTTATTTTGAAGGGGAAAACGTAAATAGAAAAAGGGTTGTACTTTCGGACGTTTTGGTCTGTGTGTTTTGTAAAGGAATAAAGTGAGACGTGCAGTGCCGTCTTGGTTCCGGCATTGGAAGCCCGTGTCTTCATTTTAGAGTCAAACAGTGAGTCTAGACCATTAAGAAACGCTCGGTTACACTAGCTTGCTACTTAGCTAAGGCTTCGACCGACAGTAGCCTAACATTGTTTGTGAAAATCTTTGTTGTTTTGGGGACAATGACAGTGCTGGATAGCTAGTTTGTCTTGTTGTTAAATATACTGTCACATTATTTAGACTAATTGCCAACTGTACACAATGTTATTGACTTTGAATCTTGCTAGCATAGCATTAGCTTTCTGGCACATAGCTGTGCTGAAGGAAGGGACTTCTACGAGCTGAGCGGAGTATAAATATCTCCCGTTGCTAAGGTAGGCAAGTCGTATCAAAGGTCCTTCCTATTTCCTGGGGGAGGGAACAACGTTTGCATTGCATAAGAACCTGATGGATGCGAATGATTGTTCCAGGTATTAGTCAAACCGTCAGGCCTAACCAGGGAAACAGAGTTTTTGCTTGGATAAACTTTAGATTTCGATTGTAAAACAATTTAAAATATAAACTAATGTTTTAAAAAAATGTTATTTGGCAAGTGACCATGGTATAAGCGGGTTAATGCCCTTCGAGGTGTCCATTGTCAGGTATTAATGGACTTAATGGCGGCAGACAGTTCACGCCTTGCCGTCGTTCATTAATACCTGACACTGGACACCTCGTCGGGCATTAACCCTTACATAAGTGACTAATTGGTCCAGTGTTGAGTGAGAATGCTGTAACCGGCCGAACTGGACTGCAATGTAATCCTATAAGGCAAATGTTCAGCGTGCTCTGGTTTATTGGCGTTTCTTTAAATCAATCACAATCGTCTTGGGCAGTGCTAAGCTGCCGCTGCAAAATGGCCTCGGGAAGGAACTTGTTTTGGTGGAACATGTGTACGTTCAAAAGTAGTTTTAGTTGTGCAACAAAAAACTCTTTTGGACAGATAGTCTAGCTAGCTGTCTGGATTTACCCTGCAGAGATCTGAGGAGCAGTTAACCATAGTCCTCATAAATCCACCGGAGTTTCGACCGACAGTAGCCTAACATTGTTTGTGAAAATCTTTGTTGTTTTGGGGACAATGACAGTGCTGGATAGCTAGCTTGTCTTGTTGTTAAATATACTGTCACATTATTTAGACTAATTGCCAACTGTACACAATGTTATTGACTTTGAATCTTGCTAGCATAGCATTAGCTTTCTGGCACATAGCTGTGCTGAAGGAAGGGACTTCTACGAGCTGAGCGGAGTATAAATATCTCCCGTTGCTAAGGTAGGCAAGTCGTATCAAAGGTCCTTCCTATTTCCTGGGGGAGGGAACAACGTTTGCATTGCATAAGAACCTGATGGATGCGAATGATTGTTCCAGGTATTAGTCAAACCGTCAGGCCTAACCAGGGAAACAGAGTTTTTGCTTGGATAAACTTTAGATTTCGATTGTAAAACAATTTAAAATATAAACTAATGTTTTAAAAAAATGTTATTTGGCAAGTGACCATGGTATAAGCGGGTTAATGCCCTTCGAGGTGTCCATTGTCAGGTATTAATGGACTTAATGGCGGCAGACAGTTCACGCCTTGCCGTCGTTCATTAATACCTGACACTGGACACCTCGTCGGGCATTAACCCTTACATAAGTGACTAATTGGTCCAGTGTTGAGTGAGAATGCTGTAACCGGCCGAACTGGACTGCAATGTAATCCTATAAGGCAAATGTTCAGCGTGCTCTGGTTTATTGGCGTTTCTTTAAATCAATCACAATCGTCTTGGGCAGTGCTAAGCTGCCGCTGCAAAATGGCCTCGGGAAGGAACTTGTTTTGGTGGAACATGTGTACGTTCAAAAGTAGTTTTAGTTGTGCAACAAAAAACTCTTTTGGACAGATAGTCTAGCTAGCTGTCTGGATTTACCCTGCAGAGATCTGAGGAGCAGTTAACCATAGTCCTCATAAATCCACCAGAGTTTAGAACGCCAACACAACAATGAGGAAGGGGACGGACATCCGGCGGAATTTGCAGCGGCACCTGAACAATCCGGAAGTGGAACGTTGTCGATATAGACAAGGCATTCTTATGCCTGTCTGTCACTAATTTCTTCCTGCTTCCCTCCCGTCATAATAACTACGGCCACTAGAGGGTGCCGCACAATAATACACGTAAATTTGGGTTGTAATCGCTGCTTCTACAAATGATATATGTGTTAGTTTTTGAGCCAATATTAAAGTTTTTCTTAATTGTCAAGAGTTTTTTAATTTTTAATTTTTTTATTATTTTAAAATGGAGTTGTATGAATGAATGGGTGAATGGAGCTCGCAGCAGTGTAGCTGTGAACAGTCAGCTGGGAGGGAAGCAGCACTGCAGCTTTCCACTTTCCAGGCTCAGATGACTCGGGCTCTGTTCACAGCTTCAACACTTATCTCCCCTGAGCAGGTAGGTGTGTGTGTGTGTGTGTGTGTGTGTGTGTGTGTGTGTGTGTGTGTGTGTGTGTGTGTGTGTGTGTGTGTGTGTGTGTGTGTGTGCGTGTGCATGCGTGTATGCGTGTGTGCGTGCATGCGTGCGTGTGTGTGTGCGAGCATAGGTTTATCGGACTTGTTTTTCTCAACATTCAGATGGGTGTGCATTTGTGAATTTGTGTGTGCGAATGTATGGGGAAACTTTTGTGTGCACTGTTTCTGCACATTTGCCTGTGTGTGCACATTTAGATTATACTGTATACATTTTCGGTATCTATGGATGTGCATCTGTGCATGTGTGTGTTTATTGTAATCACTGTTTATATGGAAGTATTTGAGTGTGAGTTTTATGGAGACTTGCTGAGGAGGCTGCCCTTTGCTCTTATCACAGACAGTGGAAGGGGAAAAAGCCTTCGCCACCTCTCACAGGTCGCAGTGGCCATGTCTACACTCACAAGCTGATCATTAGCAAACACTGAGTAAATAAGGAACCTGCACTCTCCCACAATGCATGTGGTGTTGTGCCAAGCATCACTTTACTTTGTCTGCAGCCCTGGAGGCCAGGGACATACAGAAAAAGTCCGTAGAAATATGGGCTAATTTAGTGTTGGCCTTTAGTGTTAATATGAAGTAATTTTCTGTAATGATTTTTCACAGGTGCTATTTTCTTTTTTGATTTTTTGATTAACAGAAATCTCCGTTTAAAGGTAGAGATGATATACTGTAAATCTACAAATTTTTTGTCTGTGAACTTAACGGGAAGGGTACTGGTAATTTTCTTCCAAGACATTATCGGCCCTATTTTAACGATCTAAGCACACAACGTGAAGCGACTGCCGCAGGTCCGTTTAGAAAGTGTACCAATCCACTTTTGCTAGTTTAATGGCGGAAAAAAGGGTCCGTGCGCCAGGCACATGGTTCAGAAGGGTTGCACTTAGTATCGTAATTAATCATAGGTGTGTTTTGGGCGTAACATGCCATAAACAAATCAGTGTCATCTCCCATTCCCTTTAAAAACCTTGGTGCATTGCTATTATGATGGCAGATTTGCTAAGCAGGAAGGAGAGATTTTCAGGAGAAGAAACTGATCTGCTTGTGCGTGAAGTGAAAGCGTGCAAGCAGATCATATCATAATACTATTTCACATTGTAATATTTTAATGTTTAATCTTTTGCATGTTTGTGTGCTGCTGCATGTCCCTGTGTGTGCAACAAAGCATAGTGTGCGCAGGCTGTGCACGAGCCTAGGCACATTTTACTAATGCACTGTTAAAATAACATATAAAAATAATAAATAATAAAAATGAAAATGAAATGCTGCGTTATTGACTTTAGACCAGGTTTTTGTTGGTCAATGGCGTGATCACTTTCCGCTGCCTCAAGATAGCAATACGCCAAGAATGCACCTCCATGTAAGACCAGGGAGGTGTCCAATGGGCGCACAGATGGGCACAGGTGCATTTGCTATTTAAACGACGTGGGCGCTGGATGGCAAATTGACAACTGCGTCGGTCTTAAACTAGCGAAGACACATGCGTCGGGCTTTGCGCTGCGTCAGGTGCAAGATCGGGCCCCATATGTTTTTCTACGGATTTATTTCTTACAGAAAAGAGGTATCCTGGAATTATAACAAATATCTTCTCCCCAGGTGTTTGTCTTCTGTCAATTTCTTCTTCTTCTATAAGTATTATTATTGTTATTTATTTATTTTCCAACTATTGTATATCTGGCTACTAGGTTCATGGGGGTTTGGAGGGGTTGGATGGAGTCATAGGGGATGGGATAGTTACTGTGTTACTGCATTTGGATTGTAAGTTGACTGTTCCGTTCTGGTGTAGTTACAAACTTTCTAATGCCTCGTTTTAAGTACAGAAACTATTTGTACTACTGTAGAAGTTTGGTATCATTCCAGGCATTATTAGTGGGGTAATTTAAACCTGGATCCATTAGCGCCTGCACTAAGTTAACCAGCTGATAACGCTAACTCGACCAAAGTTATAACAAGGGGAAAAAGCTTATGGGAGGGTTGTTTGGCTCGAGGACAAGGTGCAAAGCAGCCTAGGGTGAAATTACTCTGAACCATCACTTTAAGGAAATGCTCCTTCAGGCAGAAACCTGGATGAAAGCGCTGGACAAGAGTGGCCTACCCGGCAAGTACAAGGCCTGGGGATACCAACATGGGGTGCTACCCAGATTGCTCTGGCCGCTGCTTGTGTATGAGGTTCCTATCTCCACTGTGGAAAGGCTGGAGAGAAAAATAAACTCTTACCTGAGGAGGTGGTTGGGTGTTCCAAAGTGCTTCTGCTCCATCGGACTGTACAGCTCAGGTGGCAAGCTGCAAATGCCAGTAATATCTGTAGTTGAGGAGTACAAGGCAACAAAAACGCGGCAGGCCATGATGCTGCATGACAGCAGGGACGAAAGAGTCCGCCAGGCAGACATCAAGCTCAGGACAGGCCGCAAGTGGTCAGCCAGCAGAGCACTGAGGGAAGCAGAAGACCACCTGCAACACGTCAATATCGTAAGGGCTGTAGTCCAGGGCAGGTTGGGACTGGGATGTACCACCAGGGCAAGCTGGAAGGAAGCCAACCTGAAGGAGTGATGGGGCATGGTACAAAAGAAAGTCTGCAAGACAGAGGAGGAGAGTAGACAAGTCAAGGCTGTAGCCATGAACAAACAGAGCAGCTGTACAAAGTGGGAGAGTGTGCAAGAGAGAACACTGACCAGGACATCTGGAGCATGGAAGGACACCGTATCAAGTTCCTGCTATGTTCGGTGTATGATGTCCTGCCGACCCCATCAAATTTACACACGTGGGGGTTGGCAGAGACGCCCAGCTGCACACTTTGTGGAAGACCAGCTAAACTTGAACATGTTCTCTCCTCATGCCGGTCAAGCCTGGCGGATGGGAAATTCCGGTGGAGACACGACCAGATTCTGGCCCAGTTGGCAGCTGGCATAGAGCAAGCAAGGAAGAAACCAAGACAACATTCTATGGCTCCTCAGTTTATCCATTTTCTCAGATCAGGAGAGGCGGGTGTGGCAGAGACTAGGAGTAGAGGGATCTTGGCCACAGCAAGAGACTGGGAGATAGGGTAGACCTAAAGAAACAACTAACGTTAGCTGCTAGCTTGAAAATGCTTCTCATAGCTCTTGCTAGTTTGCACCAATCCTGGCAAAGTGGGTGATTGTTGGATTTTCTGGATGATTTAAAGTTGTTCCTTAAAAGGTGATCTTGAAAATTAAGTTAATCCAGCCATAGTCTTCTTGGCTAACTGCCGCTGGCCATGCTCGTTTGTTGTTGTTCCTATCGTTGAATGAATTTAAGTCTCCTTCCTCACTTGCTGACAACTTTTGTGGCTGCTTATCTGGGTATTCACGAATGCCGAAAGATGTGGGGAAATCATCCCACCCTCAACTCATCAAAATATGATTGGCTAAGGCCTGCGTTGGCCATCCGACTATCTGTCAGAAACGCAGGGCTTTCCATTTATTTTGAATGGGGGTAGTGCATTTTGGCTGCTGCGGGCAGCCAAAAAATGCAGGCAAAAAAGGTTAGATCGACTCAACTTTTGGAGAAACGCAACCCCACATCACGCTGCGGTGGCCAGTCATGTAACCGGAGTATTTTGAGCTATAGTTTAAGGTGGTGTGAGAGTCCCGTACAGGAAACAGGAAACATCACTGCCTCTATCGCTGCCACAGGAAAGTTTTAAAACACCAAACACAAGCACTGAACTGCCCGGGAGTGTGTGTATTAGCTGAAACAAAGCACTCACTATGTCTCGCTTGTCTCTCTCTCCTGTGAAATAAAGTTGCCTTCAAGTGCGGTCGGAAACATCGAAATCTATAAACGATCTGACGGAAAACAGTAACTGTGAAATGTAAAGTCTGCTTGTGCTTTGTTGGGGGGGTTTATTAACAACAGGACGTCCACAAATGGGCCGTTTCATTGACACTCCCCTCCGCAGCACCACCCTGCATAAAATAGCCGGATCACTTTTCTTGGTGTGAATGCCCATTAAGACACCTGTCACCATCAAATGCATGCATCATTTATTTGCATTACACGTGCATTCGGTCCAGCTACTGAAGGCCCTGCCTCGCCAGGGGGAGTCACTTGAGTCACTGATTCTTCTAGATACCAACAGAAGAAACAGTGATTTGTCCATTTCCCCGACTGTTATATTAAACCACTGTTTACCAAAAAATAAGTGAGTCCAAGTTAACAGTAATCTAGACATTATCACTAGGGGTGGAGGGAAAAAATCAATATAGCATAGTACGTGATATTTTCTGTGGCAATACTGTATCGATACACAGATGCCAAGTATGGATCAATTATGTTATATGTGTTGGTCAGTTTGTCTGCTTGACAATCCCAGTTTGCAGCAATAAAATTTAAGTATGATGAACAAACAGAGACATTTATCTTTTTAGATAAAAAAAGATGTTGACAAAGTTTCCTTTTGGGGACATATTTTGAAATTGGTAAACATTTTAAGTTGGAAAAACTAAAGGTGTGGAAAAAAATGTATTGCAATATATCACAGAATATTGCAATATGTTTAAAATCGCAATAATATTGTATCGTGACATAAATATCGTGAGGCCTCTGGTGATTCCCACCCCTAATTATTACTATTTCAGTGAATAAAAATAGAAAAATAAATGCATAAATAAATAATTTATTAAGAGTACAATAATTATTTTAGAAATTTTTTGTTAGGCCTTCACTGAATACCTTGAAGGCCTTTAGTGTTACCTTCTGCTTACAAACCATTTGGCATAGACTCTTTTGGGAGGCATCATTGCACTTAGCTGAGTCCTTTTTCAGTAGTGATCATTTACCCCTTCCCCTATATTTTAGCCCCGCCCCTTTCATCACTCATGAACCATTTGTTTTAGACACTTGTGGACACAGGGGGCCAGATCTACGTACATTTGCGAAAGTAGCGTTATCAGCACCATGGCCAACCCGCAGAAAGCACACGCTGTGCTACATCAGCTTACATCATATTTACCAAACCTGCAGTTCATCGGGTAATCGGCGCCTTTCTCCGCCCACTATAACGTAAATTGCGCACATTTAAAAGCACAATTGAATGGGCTGGTGCTATGATACGGCTGAGTGCAGACTGCAATATTCCCACTGCTGATGCTATGACTGTTTGAAATTATCCTGATGCCAACATTCGTAATGTAGCGAGGAGTTTAACAACTGCTGGAATGGCATGTGAACACTGAGCCGGAGATTAGATGTCATCTTTGATTTCTTCCAGTAACTGTAATATTGCATGGCTGCTTAATCTGTAACGCTTAATGAAAAAGTGTGATCCTTGTGGCAAAAATAGTTTCAGCTCTTTAACACCTGCTTTTAAGAGGCAGAGAATTTTCACTGCAAAATAGAGGCGCACTTTCACGGGTGGTTTTTGTACGTACTGCGGAATACATAATTAGGCACACTTTACGCTTCTCCTCCCATCTCTTTATGGGAAACTCCCATTTTCTCCTTGACCCTCCCGTGAATGCATATGCATGACACGGAAAAGCTCAATTTGCCATTTTCAGTTCCCACGACAGGCAGTCTGCACTTTTACCTCAGTGCGGCCTGTTTGTACATACCGTACGTTGCGAAACAAATACACCTCAAGTGGGCGCAAAAGCGTTAGTACATCTGACCCAGGGGGTAGTAAAAAATGTGAAATACATCATTTCTAATGCACACACTCCACACATGAAATAAAGTGTAACTCGTGCGCAGTAGTGCTATGGTCATGCAAACTCCTGGCCACTTTGACCGGCGTCCCACCAGCACCCCAAATTTACAGCCCGTTGATCGCAGCTTGCACCTTAAATTTTACATATATTTAATGTGTGTGTAACGCAAAGGAGGTACAACTTATATTTCAGGCAGGATGTCAGCACAGTTGTGTGTGTGTGTGTGTGTCAGAGACGTGTTTTATTGAAGGATTTTAGGACTCAAAAGGTAATGACTTAGTTTTGCGTGCCTACACATTTTTATTCCTCACATCAGCCCCCTTTTGCTTCATTAACAAACAAAGGGTGTGCAAGGGAGTGTGTGTGTGTTTGTGTGTGTGTGTGGTTGTTCCTGAGTTGTTTCTTGTCAGAGATGTGTTTTATTGAAGGATATTAGGACTCAAAAGGGTCCCTTTTTTCTCTCTCTCCCAAGCCCACTACATCACCATGGCAACCGGACCGATCAGCTTTACTGACTATGCCAGATAAATCAGACTTGAAAGACTAAGAAAATCCCTCCTTACCTCCTCCCTCCCTCCGACCCTCATCTATTCCTTGCAATCTCATCCTCTTTTCGTCCCTCTACTCTTTTCCATGCAATTTCTTTTCTGCATCTCTCCCTTCCTTGTCACTTCTCCACTGCTGAACACATCTCACTACTCTCTTTGTCTCATCCTTCCCTGCGTGGCTTTTCTTCTGCCTATCTCATTCCCTCTCACCCTGTTTTCCTCTTTCTCCTCTTCTGATTTACTTCCCTTTCCATGCATTTGTCTTTCCTCCTCTGTATTGCATTAAACATATCTACCTCTTTCCTTCTGCCCTCTCCATGCAATTTTTCTTTACCCTCTACTCTCTTCCCCACCTTCATTGGATTAAAAAGACACCCAGACGTGCAAAAACATCTTTCTCCATGGCAGAGGCCCATTGTGAGATATGAGAACTGGCATGCTACTGACACTCACCATCTGTCCCCGAGACATAGTGACCAAAAGAGAGATAAGGGGGGTGGGGGCAGGCTTAGCCGCCAAGACAATCTCTCGAATTTGTGCTTTACTGCTGCTCTACTTACAGTAAATAAAAGCAAGGCTTTAAATGTTGCACTGAAAAAAAAGAGGCTTTATTCTACCACAGATATGGGACTCGATATGAACAAATGAAAGTTAGCATGGTGGTGTTGGCAAATCTGATTCAACCATTGGGCATCAAATATTTGCTTGTCATTAAAAAAATGACAATTCAGTCGCTCATCAACCAGCTGACGTTTTTACCCTTAATCTCAATCAATCCATGTTTTTTGTCACAGGAAATCATATGAGGTGTGACCAGATGAAGGAGTTGGTTAATGCTAGACCCAAACTCTTTGCAGTTAATTCCATCGGGCAGACGGTATAAAGTTCCACTGGCCCTGGAAAAACATTTACAAAAAATCATTCATCACCTCTGCAATAACCACTCTGAACAACATAAAATAGACACTGTAAAGCTGCTGTTTTGCATGTTTTCAATGAAGGAAAATGTCTGTTACTGCTTTTGACAGACAATAAAGGTATCTATCTATCTATCTATCTATCTATCTATCTACCTACCTACCTACCTACCTATCCACCTATCCATCTATCCATCCATCTATCTATCCATCCATCCATCTAACTTAGACCCCGCTCTACTCCCATTATTCCCCCCCAGCCTGATAAGGTTGCTAGTGTACAAAATGCAGCGAGCTCTAACTGATATTTGCTGGGTCCAGGCTGCATGGCTAGTGGCACTCATTACTCTTTCCAGGACCAGGGCCCTATGCACCAATCTTTGTCGTGACAGGTAATAGAAAAGGAATGGTGAATTGGCCAAGAAACAAAAAGCATTCATCTGCAAATTTAGCATCCATTCCTCGTCAGCCACAACCTGCCCCAAAAGAACAGGCAGATAATGTTTTTAACACATTAACACTAGCTTTATGAAATGTCAGGTCTTTGGCAGGGAATATCTTTATCTGATCACTGATCTTGATTTTATGTTTTTAACTGAAACATGGTTAAATCACAATAACAGTGCAGCTGTTCCTATCGAGTCAGCCCCTCCTAACTCCTAACTAAGTTTTATGAGTGAGAATAGAGAATAAGAAAGGAGGGGGAGTCACCATTTTGTTTAATGACTCACTCCAATTCAAGCAGATATCTTGTGGAAATGTTGCTTCTTTTGAATATATGTCTGAGTTCCTCTTCTCAAGCTATGTTTTTAAATATCTGCAGGCCACCTAAATACTGTGCAACCTTCTTTGATGACTTTACTTAAATACTGTCTATTTAAGTAACTATGGTTAACTGCTCTTCAGATCTCTGCAGGGTAAATCCAGACAGATAGCTAGACTATCTGTCCAATCTGTTACACGACTAAAACAACTTTTTGAACGTACACACATTCCACCAAAACAAGTTCCTTCCTGAGACTATTTTGCAGAGGCACCGTTACTCTGTCCAAGACGATTGTGTTTGGTTTAAAGAAATGCCAATAAACCAGAGCACGTTTTTCTCCCATCCCGGAATGCTGTGTGGACTAGCCAGACCTTCCTCCGCAGCGCTGTGGAGGAAGGTCTGGCAATGCAAGACAAACTATGGACAGATTGATCATGTGACGGAGCCCACACACATTAGGGGCACACTCTGAAATTGTTTATTTCCAAGGGTCTGAACATTTCCAAGGTTATGGTGACTGAGGTTGCTCTCGCTGATCATTTCTTGTTTCTTTGACAACACTATATCCGTTGACACAAGTGTTTAAACAGAGGTAATCACAAAATATCACTGAAAACACCAGTGAGATATTTTTTCAGCTTTTCTCCTCCACACCTTCCCTCTCTTTGATCTCAGTCAATGAGCTTGTACAAATAGATAATTTCAATTCTAATGTTATTCATGCCATTGTTCCCACTAAGGTCAAAGCTGTCTCCGGTAAGAAAAGATCTCCATGGAGAAATGCCACTCTGGTAAGAACAGAAAGAAGAGTGTCAATAAGCTGGATGCAGGACATTATACAACATGTTATAAAACAATCAGATCATGATTGTTATGTGGTTTGAATCCTATCATCTACTGGCTTGACCTCTGTGCGTTGATTCTGAAAGCGTAGCGGGTCCCGGTTAGGTCTCCGCTGGCAGATATATAGATAACCCTCTGATAGGAGTGCTCTGGAAATATTAGAAATATTACAGAGAAATCAGTGACGCAGGACAACAGTTGCTCATTCTCCATTCACTCGGATTATATTTATTTTTAACTTCATTTTAACTTTGTATCTGCAATCATTAATTATTTTCTGTTATTTCTGTCTGCTTTGCATTGAACATAACATGAAGCCATATATTCTTCAAAGGTCTGTTTCCACATAAATGTATCCTCACATATTTTCCAAACATTAACTTATCAAAATTTGTATGAAACCAAAAACAAACATTTTCCCTTTAAATCACATTTTTGGTCTATCATCAATCATATCTGCACTTCTTCCTTTAGACATCTGTCATCTTTGTTCTCTTACCAAAATAGTATTTTTGTAATAACTGTACATTTTATAAGTGTTCACTTTATACAACAGAATAATTCTCATTTGCAGTTAAGCTGTATTACATTTACACTATAAGAACACAAACTTCAAGAATATACATATCTGCCTCATAACTTGGCGCTCAGTTCTATGAACTGAATACGTATTATTGGAACGTTAACACACGTGTGCCCTTAAACAAGGCCACAGCCGTAACTGGTCTTACGCTGTACATTCACATTCACATTTTACCCTTTTAACATTGTAGTACACACATAGCTGTTTTCCACACACACTGAAATAGCTAACCCACAAATGCCCCGGAGCCGTAAGGAACACATAAAATAAACAATCTGCGGGCGTCGGCCGCCATTTTCTCAACTGCGTACTGTCAAACTTAACTGTTTACACATTTGACATACTTTTAGCTTACAGAGCACACATCACCGGGGATTCATATAAGCTTATAAACATCTGTATTCACATAAAAGGCGCGTAACTAACCTGGAAATATTAGAAATATTACAGAGAAATCAGTGACGCAGGACAACAGTTGCTCATTCTCCATTCACTCGGATTATGAGCATATCTTGCTCTGCGCATCGCTATATGTCCCAGTGTGACGCTGCTCATGATTACTGGCACCCTGTGTCCATTTTAGGAAATACATGTAATTGGGTGCTTTTTCCATAATTTCTCATTAGTATTCAACTATATAAATCAGAATAAAATAAAATACTATTGCAATAGAAAAAAAGGAAACAAAAGTAATAATCACACAAAAGCATTTACGAGAACTTGGAGAAAAAAGTGACACGAAGCAGGGTTCAGTTCACAATGTTTTGAAGGTTTAATGAGATGCACAAGAACATTTTTAATTAATTAATGCCTAGTGGGCCTACCATGACTAGGATTAAGGGTTAAAGGTAGGGCTGTCAGCATTAACGTGTTAATTGTGATGCGATTAAAGGCCGCGCATAATGCGTTAATTTTTTTAATCGTATTAATCGCATGCCGCCATTTATTAATTTATTTTCACTTCACTCGGCTTTGCGTTGTGCCTAACAGGCTACTATTTTGCCGTACTTCCTCGTAACACATCCTGCTGCTGCAGGAATAGCAACGCGGATTTCGGTGCCTCATTTCGGTGCCTCATTCTGGTGCCACTGATATGTCTGCACTTCTCTCTGATGCTCTGAAACAGACGTTACAGGCAACAGAAACATCGCTGCACGTGACGCTAGTTAACACTATACTCGACAGCAGCTAACGTTAGCCTACCGCTAGCTAGTAGCTGGATTAAACACGGTTACAATGCTGACAGCTAACGCTAAACGGTGTACAGTTTGTCTGTTTTTCGCTGTAGAAGATTCCGACACCGGGATGTAACAATCTGCAGCTGCTGTTGTCGGAAAAACACAGATGTGCGTTCAATGAAACTGGTAATTTACAGCCTCGTGGTACTTTCAAAGTTGTTGAAAGTCTTTTTTTTAACTTTCTTAAAAAGTATCAGTTCAGGCACCTTTAAGGCACCGGTACCGTTTTAAAAGTACCGCTTTAGCACCGGTATCCAAACCAAACAATACCCAACCCTAATATTGACTCTAGATTCAAATGTGTGATAGATTAAATATATAATAAACAAATACCAATCTTAAAATCAAGTTCATAAAGTCATTTTCTTTGCATTCATTTTATTCCCAATCACGATACACTGGTAAGAATTGCTTTCCATTGTTAATATGTACTTAAAAACAGTTCTGAAATGCAAAATAATAGAATGTGATAAAACATGCGATTAATCGCGATTAACTATAGAAATTCAACGATTAATCACGATTAAGAAAATGTAATCGTTTGACAGCCCTAGTTAAAGGACTTCTAGACTGCTTTTATCTTCAGTAGACTTGTCTACTGTAACATTGTTTTTACAGGTCTCCCTAAAAAATCTATCAGACATCTGCAGCTGATTCAGAACACTGCTGCTCCAGTTCTCACTGAGGCCAACAAAGTGGATCACATCACTCCAGTTCTGAAGTCTTTACACTGGCTTCCTGTCTCTCAAAGAATTGATTTCTAAACATTACTGTTGGTTTATAAAGCACTGAACGGTTTATTTCTGATCTGCTGCTACATTCTGAACCCTCCAGACCTCTCAGGTGGTCTGGGTCAGGTCTGCTTTCTGTCCCCAGAGTCAGAACTAAACAGGGAGAAGCAGCGTTCAGTTTCTATTCAACACATATCTGGAACTAACTCCCAGAAAACTCCAGGTTCGCTGCAACTCTCACTTCTTTTAAATCAAGGCTGAAGACTTTCCTTTATTATGCTGCCTTTCTTTAAAGTAATTGGTCTTTTCCTACAATGTACTCTAACTTTTTTTTATATTTCATATATGTCTTATTCTATTCAAGTTTTTTATATTCTCTTTAACAAATGTTTTCATTTTTTTTAAATGCTTTAATGTTTTATGTGAAGCACCTTGAATTGTCTTGTTGCTGAAATGTGCTATAGGAAAAAAAGCTGTCTTGCTTTTTGTTGCTACTGGGCGGTAGTCCTTCAGGCAGGCTGGTATTGTTTTCTTGGGCAGAGGAACTGTGGTGGACTTCTTGAAGCATGTAGGTATGACAGACCGAGCCCGTGACAGGTTGAATACCATTGATAACATTGGCACTAGTTGGTCAGCGCACAGTTTGAGGACCTGCCATATGAAAACGTCAAGTCCTGCTGCTTTCTTATTGTTCACATGCTTGAAAGCCCTCCTGACATCATGCTCAAAAAGGGAGATGGGTGTGAGAGGTGCACCCATCCATTAACCTCTGCTACTTCTGCTTCTTGGTTTCCGATGGCCTCAAAGCGAGCATAAAAGTTCTTTAGCTCATTTGCTATAGACACATCTGCAATTGACAAGCAGGAGGGGAAGTGCTTGTATTCTGTTATTTTTCTCAGACCTTGCCACATGCTTTTAGGGTTGCCCTCCTAGAATTGTAGTTTCACTTTCTTTCCGTAGTCCCTTTTTGCCTCCATCACTGCTCTTCTCCCATTGTGGGCTGTTGCTTTATATTTGCCCATGTTTCCAGACTGCAGTCCTAATTTTTTTGCACGGGAGTGTGTGTGTTAATGGCATCCTGGATGATTTTAATCCGATGGTAATCCATGGTTTCTGGTTTTGGAAGGATTAAACTATAGTTTTAAGTACATTTGCTTCCATTGTTTTACAAATTAAATCAGAATGTTTATTCCCCTTCTGGTACAGGCAATATGTTGATGGAAGTCAGGCATAATCTTCTTAAGGTTATGTTTACAGAACATTTGCTGAGTACATTCAAGCTCCTAATATAGACTTACAGTACATATTGTTGGATTGTTTTCTGGATAATGGCTGCTAGGCTGAATGTTATTGTGTTGCTAAGGAAATTGTTCTTTATTATTTCATTAATAGAGCACTTAACTTGTATCAATACAAAAGCCACACTTTCAACGCTAAAACAGAGAAAAGCAAGGAACGTCAGTACTGCTCCCTCTGATCAGATTTCTGTAAATCCAAAATGTATCCAAAACGAATTGATTTCTATCATCCAGACATTTGAATTTGTGATGTCACTGCTCAGACTCTGTTCCTCTCATTCTACCCACATAGTCCTCCCTCGCCACTCTTTGCGTCTGTGTCGTTGTGTCTCTGGAGCGATTTGGCCTGTAACCTCTCCTGGCGCTGAGCTCTAATTACTGACATTTCTCCTGAGAGGTGCTACTGCATTGTGGGTGTTTCAGCACCTTTCATTCCATCAGTGGGAGCACTTGGAAAGGTCACACTCCACATAATACACTGTCTAGTGAATCAATGAGCCAACCTTAGCCTGATGTGTTTGAATGTGTAAATCTGTGTGTGTGTGTGTGTGTGTGTGTGTGTGTGTGTGTGTGTGTGTGTGTGTGTGTGTGTGTGTGTGTGTGTGTGTGTGTGTGTGTGTGACATGCACATGTTCAGTGTGTGCGTCTTTTGGGAGCTTCAGAATTTATTAGCACTGAAAAAAATGAAAAATTAAAGTTTGATTTCAGTTCACTTCTCTCCAAATACTGCAAACAGCACTAAAAACACACACCAAAACATTTGTTTCCCAATTACCTGAATGTATTTTGCCACGGGGGAGCTGGTGCCCTCCCCCACCCCTCCTTCTCTACAGCTATCTCTGATGGTCCGTTTTTTTACTCCAGTGGGATATATAAATGATCCCACTCAGATTCATGCTCAGGCTGAACCTTGGCCTGAACCTTTGGTAGACCTCACCAGAATGAGAACAAAACCACGAGACAGCCAGGAGTGCAAACAGAGGTGGAAATTTGACTTCTAATTGTAAAGTATAGTTTTCAAAGTAGAGTATTCATGTTTTAAAACATTTAGAAACATATCAACTCTGTATTCCCCGATGACACCATGCCAATAGGACTTTAAAGGAGATAAAAATAATCTCAACCACTATAAATCAATATCCAAACTGCCATGTCTGTCGAAGGTCCTGGAATCTCTGAATAATGACCAATTGAAGGTGTTTCTTTCTAGAGCTTCCATTTTGAGCCCATTCATTCCATCTGGTTAATTGGCATTTCTTTAAACCAATCACAATTGTCTTGGGCGGTGCTAAGCACCGGACGGAGCAACGGTGCCTCTGCAAAATCGCCTCGGGAAGGAACTTGTTTTGGTGGAACGTGTACGTTCAAAAGTGGATTTAGTCGTGCAACAGAAAACTCAGATTGGACAGATAGTCTAGCTAGCTGTCTGGATTTACCCTGCAGAGATCTGAGGAGCAGTTAACCATAGTCCTCATAAATCCACCAGAGTTTAGAACGCCAACACACAGAAAGAGGAAGGTAACGGACATCCGACGGAATTTCCGGCGGCACCGGAGCAATCCTGGAAATGAAAAGTCGTTAATATAAACTACCTTGACAGTGACGTCTCAATCATCATCGAGGTAATCTTCATTCTTTCTCCACCTTGGAAAGAACTACTCTAGGTTCAGTTGCTAAAACTTTCAATAGTGTCTCATGTACTTTATCAGCAGATGGAACAGAAATGGAGATGGTTCAATTGTATACAAACACCCAGATTCAGCCACCACCAAGGTTGATACATGGTCATGTTATAGAAACTGAGCAAACTCTATTCGCTAATGAAGACTGTGAGATGCCCTGAAGAAAAACTAAGATTTTAAATTTTTTTGTCAGACTTTACAAAGTGCTTTACGATCAAGGTTCAACATGAAACAAAACTTAAATTTAAAAAGTATTAAAATTGTGCACACAAAAGTTACTGTGGGTAGTCAACAGACACTTTTGAACACAGAAATAGGCCCATGCAAAACGTTTTACAGGTTGTTCTGTGGATTATCCAGAGCAACAGAGACAGTTTCTGGAACGGCACGTTGCTTGATTATTTTTAATATCCAACAAGATTGTATTCCCCTCCATTGTTTAGGGGTTAAGACCGAAAACTCAAATGACAAATTCAGCCACAAATCTGACTTTCCACTGTAGATGTATTTAGTTATGTTGCCTGTATGTGTACATTATAAGATTTCTTAATTTCTTGTTTGGTATTCAAAAACTGTTTTCCATCCTGGTAGCACATGTGAACCCCATTTACCTCTCCTCAGATTATTCTTTCTCCTGCAGATGAGGCTTGTCTGTTAAGTGTATGCTAATGATCTGCAAGTTTTGCAGTGATTTTGAAGAGCACAACTCACTTTAATTGCACGAGGGAAATTAATTGAGTTACACGGTAATTACACTCAGAAAGACATGCAAGGAAGACTGTCCTCATAAGTGATTAACTCTTGTAAAAATGCCACATTTGGTTTAGGTGTGCTTGTGGTGTTTAGGAGGAGGTTCATGGGTTTCTCAGAATCCACTGCTCCCATGGGATTCTGGGTAAGAGTCTGCTGCTTATTACTTAGGCAGAGGTGGAAGTTACTGTAAGAATTGTCTCTTCCTGTTGCTGTTAGCCTCTGCCGCCCTCACCGCCACTCTGTTGCTGTGGGAAGAGAAAAGTAATGGTGAGAGGGAGACGGCTGTCTTCGTTTCTCAGGACTTGTGGTTATGGGAGTTCCCAGAAGAAAAGAAACACAGATGCAGGCTCCCTTCTTTCTCCAGATTCCACCGAGCTGTCGTCAGTGTTTTTGTACTAATACACTGGGTAATGTATGTCATCATATCTGTATCACACACACACACACACACACACACACACACACACACACACACACACACACACACACACACACACACAGTGTGAGGAAGAGGCAAAATTCAAACAGTTCCTCTAACCCCTGACTTGAGTTTTATTTATTTATACAGGTTAAAAGTCACACTAGTCTGGATCAACGGAAGTACATTTCCAGGATAAAGGCTAACATCTGGCACCTGATGTCAGGATGTATCCCTTTCCTTCCGCTCTCTGTATGTTTGCCATTCTCAAAATCCCTTCGCTACGGGAAACAACAACAAGCTTCGAGCTAGTAAGCTACACGTTCAAAATGTCAAGTTTTGAAGAAAATTTGGATGGTGTGACAAGGCAGGCCTGCTTGGTTCTTTCAGGGAATGATTGTAAAGATTTACAAAGAATATGTTTACGGCATTTACTCTCTAAGTGGGACGTTTTGGGAACGATTGGTGGGATTGCTGTGGACGAAGTACACACGGAGATACACTGGGAAGAGCTAATGAGGTTTAAAGGAGTGGTTCAGAATTTTGTGTACGGAACTTAGTGCCGTCCAAGACGATTATGATTGGTTTAAAGAAATGCAAACAACCCTACCGCGCTGTGGAGATAGGTCTGGCAATGTATAACTCTAGTTCTCAATCAATGTATAACTCTAGTTCTCAATCTAGTTCTCCAGCAGCAGCCAGCAGCTGATTTCAGAGAAAAAGCTCTGGTAAAGCCACTGCACTCTACCTGCTCAGCGACAAACAGCAGACAGGCACAGTTAGAGTCTAGCTGGTGAACATAGTTGATCATTTAGCAGCTAAACCATAAAAACAAATACAGAGCTAAAAATAGAGTGAATATTGGATTTCAGGAGAACACAAACACCACTCCAACTGATTGCTAATGTTGCTCCTTAACTGTTTGATGTGAAATTGTTCACCATATCAACGTAAAATGTCATAACAGGTTGTGGTTTCTTTTCTGCTGCCCCAAAGTGGCAAAATAATGAATTAGTGCAGGTTTAAGTGATTGGCTGATTGATTAGTGACCTCTGCAGTAAGGGACCGTTCAGTATTTATGGAATGGACCACCGGAGGAAAATAGGGGAGGGTCATGTCTTTTTATTTTTTTTGTTGAGGGGAGGGTCATCCAACATTTTTTAGTCTGGGCAGGGGGGGGGGCGGTCACCCAACTTTTGTATTCATGAAAAGAGCAAAATTTCAAAGTGGCTTGTTTGGTGCATATTTACCCATGTAGCTCTCAGTCTCGGCCCCCTAGCAGATGGTTCTGACCGCATATGCGGAGTTTGCTGGGGGGGCAGGAGGCTGCCCCGCTGGTGGCTCAAACAGGTAATTGCATTGTTTAAAAAATTTGTGGAATAATTACGTCTGGCATGACCAGATATTTTATAAATATCTTAAATAACACAAAACAACTAAATGGTGGTAGGTAATACATCGGATTTCATATACTGCTTTAGTAAAATAAATATGACCTGACGATGGGAGCAGCAGGACGCAAAAAACAAAACTTACTGTTGCACTAGTCTGGACATCTTGCCGTGCCAACCTTGCAATAAAGGTTTCCTAAATGCCATGTATATACATGTGATGTCAGCTTATTAATTGATTGCGGGTTTTGTGTAGATTTGGATTTTTAAACGTTTATTCCACTTTGTTTAAACGGCGAAGTGGAGAGGCATCGTTCACCTGTTTGGAGCTGTTTGGTGAATGTGACGATCGTATAGGCCTTGCTGGATACACCGTGTCATTTACCTTTTTGTGGATCTACTGATCGCTGTGGATTACTTTTTTTCGTGTCATTGGATTACGGCAAAATACGGATTTTTTTCTCAACGTGTCTTAACGTTTTATGGTGAGTTTAGAGAGGCATCTCAACAGACTGGAGGTCCAACACTGATTGTTCACTGTTACATTTTAGTTGAATTTAAGCATCTGTCTATTGCGTTTCAAAACAGCCGTGCTGCGATTGGATTTCATAAGGGCGAATTGTTAAATTGTTTCAATGTAATTTAAAATCTGATTTAAAGATAAACATGTGTTTTGGAATATAATGTTCAGCTTCAGCACCTTTATCTATGTGCTAAAATATACAATGACGAAGCCTAGTGACGAGTCCAAGGCAACCAGTATTGAATTGTTATTTCCCATTGTCCTTTGCTGAATGGTCTCAATGTTTTATTATTTATTTCATGTGAATACTAGTTTACTAGAGGAGGAACTTAGTATTTAAGTAATGCAGTAATGCATGAAGTGTGCATTTAGTTTCCATGCTTATTGTGTTTCCACAACAATATTAGTGAGTAAATCTACTGAAATGGCCCCCGCACCATAACAGAGAAGTGTGATGCGTAAGATGAGAATGCAGAGGTTAACTCCTGTACGTCATGGCTGTAAAAATCAAATGGTATCTGTACTTCTTTGCTAAGTGCAAACTTGCACGCAAGGGGAGGGTCATGCCTCTTTTTCAAATAATTTTGGAGGGTCATTATTACTGACGAGGGGAGGGTCAAGTCTTTTTAGGTTAGAGGCCACAAAACTCCTCCGGGGGCCCCTTAATTAAATAACAAACAGTCCCCAACACTGAAGACTCACTGATGACATTGAAGTTTGCCACAATTGATGTTCCAGTGATTCCCAACCAGGGGTACGTGTACCACAGGGGGTACTCCTGTAGTTACCAGGGGGTACGTGGGAAGATTGTATCCAATCCTGTAATATGAAAATTTTGAAAAGTTTGATTTGATAAATAGAATATATCCACATATTAACATGAAGCCAACTGTGATCACTGTGTGTTGCAGTTACGTAAGAGAAAACTAGTTAGCAAGTGAGCACAGAAGTTTAAACAGGTAGCTAAAAGTAATGTTAGTGGATAAAAGGTCAAATATTTAGCTTCATTCTAAGTAGTAGTAGCCTAGTAGGCATGTAGTAGTACGATTGCTAAGCAAACCAACCTTAATATTGATAGTTCAATTGTATGAAAAAAATAACAACAACCCCTTTTATATGTAATGAATAGTGTTTTACATTTGGAACACATTGGGCATCGATAAACAGGTACGTGAGTTCATCTGACAGGTCGGTGGGGGGGGGGGCTTCAGACCAGAAAGGTTGGGAACCACTGTTCTTTGGAACACAAACAAAATCCTTCTTAAGGATGTGTAAGGGGTGGATGCGCCGTAGCTACTAGTAAAGTCTCTGAGCTCTGGGAACACAAGCTACTCTTTTATTTGGTTGTTTTTACAAATGAAAACATCTATCTCTGTACTGAACCAGGCTGTTCTTATGAACCATTTTTGCATATAGCTACGAAAAGTCATGCACTGTAACTTGTATGTGATCCACGTATTTATATCTGTATGCAGCACATTGACTGCTGCTGTATAAGAACACAAGACTTTCACCCAGGAAACAGGTCTTCGTGTCCCAGGAGTATTACGTAAGAACTGGTGTTTTAACCCAAACCACAATTTTTTTTCTAATCTTAACTTGTCGTTTTGGGTGTTTATGTCGTCACTGCAGGACAGTCGCCTTTTGTCGGCTAAACTTAACAGCAACGGCGGCTGAAACGACTGTAACCACACGGTGCTCTGTACCTGGCTCACAGTATCTTTTCGCGACTAAATTCAACTGTAAAGACCACTTCACTTAACTGCCATGTGACCAGCCGGCGGTTGCCATAATTTTGTAGGATATCACAATATCCCGTTAATGAGAATGCATGGACTGTACACACACATACAATGATACCAATCTTGTGAACTGACTCACGGAAACAGCCTACAGGAATATTTCCAAACGTTTTAGTCATCTTTAGTTATCATCATCAATCAGAGTGATAGTGAAACCTCCCCAGAGACTTCAGCAATGCTCCCCCATCACTCTGATTAATGATGATCACAGAACCCCTCCCCCCCCCCCCCCCCCCGGGGTTCAGAGGGGGATATTTTTTCTAGTAAAAATAGGTACCAAACACAGTAAATTAAATGTGCTGTCTCAATTGGTGTAGATTACTGCAGATACACTTTTGTCTCTTAGCTTGGTAAGCAATTTGTTGCATAAATCTTGCCAGGTTCATGTAAATCTACCCAGTGTTGGATTTTAACTTAGCTTTGCTCGTTTGATAGACAGTCAACTTATAACCAGTCTTATACAGTATACAGTATAACTAGTATTTCTGTCATCTCACTCATGCTCTTCCCTTGCTCTCTTCAGCTCCTACCGCGTCACCCCGTCGCATGTTTTCCCGGGGGAAGCATCCATATTTGTTTATCTTTAAATAACCTGTTTATTCCCCCCAGAATTCTCTTGTTCTTCTCAGAGGATGCTGGGAGGGTGTCAGCGTGCAGGGTGCGACCCACGGTCCCTTTCATCTCTGCCTTTCATTTATTATTCAGTCTCAACAGCGAGTCTGCAGCGGGAAGCTTCACCTCATCAGGTCTCGCTTCCAATAATTATAGTCCCCGTTATTACTGCCCGCGCGCACGCGCACACACACACACACACACACACACACACACACACACACACACACACAAAGGGGCAAATAAGTGGTGTATTGACTGTTGGTTTGCAGATATTGTTCTTCTATTAAAAATAAGATGTGGTTCAGTCTGTTATGATGGATATGCAACTTTGTATGATTACATACTTGTAATTAGACATAAATGATGATGATGATGATGATGATGATGATACAAAGACAAAGGCAGCACATCCGAACAGAAGTAGCCAATAATCCAGAGGTTAACAGGAAGGAGCAGGCACAGGTTTACGAGCTTTTTGATTGCAGCTCAGGATTTTTCTGTCCCAAGCCAATTTAGGAAGTAGTGTGTCCTTTGTTGTAGCTTTTGACTCATACTTTTCCAATTGTGGGACTGTTCCATTTAACCATACCTTAACCATACTAATGTGACATAACTACAGTCTTTCAACATCATCAAGTTAACTGTCATGCACATATATTTTCAGAAATTAATATTTTTTTAACTTTGGTATTGAAAAATTAAATAAATCAAAATGTTCTGTTAGGGTTAGGAGTCTAAGACTAAATTAGGGTCTCTGCAGAATTAACATTTTAACACTCGTGTTATTGGGTTGAATACAGGTCACTTGTGTGTGATCAAGGTGGGCCAAGTTGTTTTAGCCCAGTCTAATGAAGCCAAACCAAACTTTTTGAACCCCATAAAGATTATGAAAGAGTGGAGCCGAGCAGAGGAATAAAGGAGGGTTAATGAGTCTAGAATAATCCACATGATTCAGTTGAAATCAGGATATCAGAAGCAGCGCTGAGATACAGCTTGTTTGTCAGTTAATAACCTGAGTGTAACTGAGGTCAGAGCTGGCATTTAAAAAGCTAAACCACAGAACTAACCCTAACCCATTCTTCCTCTCAGTGCAGCTTTTAAATTTGATTAATACACCATTGGTGATCAAAGGAAGTGTATGTGTGTGTGTGTGTGTGTGTGTGTGTGTGTGTGTGTGTGTGTGTGTGTGTGTGTGTGTGTGTGTGTGTGTGTGTGTGTGTGTGTGTGTGAAAGAGGCAGAGCACCTATTACCAACAGTTCAGGAACCCTGTAGAAATACCATCACAGACAATTTACTCTCAGTTGGAGCTGCTGACGCAGCCTGCAGCATATGATTTTTAGCTGATTGCGAGTCACTGAGCTACCTTTCCCTACATCGGCCTTTTGTTGTCAAGGAACTGTAGCGTACCTGTGCACCTGCCACCCGGCACCATAGCGGCCATCGATTTTCCTCTTTTCCCGGCCGCCAGCTCTTTCTCTCAAATCAGTGCTCCCGAATTGCTTTTTTTAACCACCAAAATGTCAAATGGTAGCAACGGAGCGTGAAGGGCAGAGAACGTTTCAGAGAATCTTTCTAGGTTCGCCAGTGCCAGATGATGCTTTTTGAGGAGAACTTGGGAGGTGTCAGACGCTGACAGGAGAGACGGCAGCACAGCTGCAACCAAACAGCCAGCTGTCACGTCCTCTCAGACTGTACTGCAGCGGGATGCCATCCGCCTTGTTAGCAAGATGATTAAAATGCATGCCCCTTGTTAACCTGCCATCCCCTAGTAGTAGAGAGAGTGCAGGTGCAGAATATGTTAGCCTAGTCTGCCTGAATCATTGATCCTTTATCTGATTGAGATTTGTACAAGGTAGAATCTATGGCCCCGACCGTGGATCTGAAATATCAGTAGCCTAACTGTGTATTGATAAATCCATGGAGCTGTCCATGGTGCTTAAATAGCAGACTGTCAAGGGGAGGCAGGGAATAATAGGACCCAAACGCAGAGGAAGCACACAGGCAGGCAGAAGTTCTGAGTTCGAGGATTTAATAAACAAAAAGCGGCAGTACAAGGACTGGAAAAACTCTGGGAAAAACACGGAGGGAAAAAATACCAAAAAGAAACACAAGGCAGAAACAAACTGGCAGAATAACTAGTAAAACGAGGAACACAAACTCACGCAGACAGGGCAACGGACACAAAGAAAGAAAAATGATCCAACAAGAGACAACGGGAACACAGAGGTTAAATACATGAGGTAATGAACAAATGAGGGACAAGTGATACAACAGGTGAAACACATCAGGGCGGGGCAGGACAATCAACAAAGGCGAGAAAACAGAAAGTAAAACTAGACATGACAAGACAGAAAACAGACTATCAAAATAAAACAGGAAGCAGAACATAAACAGGGAAATGCACAACAGAAAAATACACAACAAAATATACACAGACCACAATACACAAACCAGGATAGATAAAACACAACAGGGAACAGAAAAATACAGAATAAATATACAAACACAGGAAACATACAGAAATCAATAAACAAGGCAACATAATTACACAAAACCAGGCAACAGAAATGTTCAAACCATAACACAGACATATTTGTAATTGGGAGTTTTTTCTTGTTTCGTCTTTGATCTAAAATATTATCTAAACTATATAGCTAGTTATACAGAACCAAAAGAGTCGTTCATGGGGCGGTTTCGCTATTTGCAGGTGAAGGCACTAACCTGGGTCCGTCCCCCCATTACCCCCAACTTCATAATCACAGTCATGTTCTGTACATTTACATGATTGTCACTAACATACACCACTACTGTACAGCTATGAAGTGATGTGAGAACTCATAGCCCCACTCAGTCCTTCTCTGTATACTATATTCAGAAACTGAATGCAATTTTACAGACCCTTTGTTCTATAAATTACTTTCATGCTACTATTTTGCATAATGCATTATCCTGGGATTTATAGATAGTGTGGTGTGTAGGCAGTGCTGTGTGGAGTAATAGTGTGGACCAGGGTTCATGTCCATTTTGAGTTTTGAGGTGTCCTGTCAACAGTTTTGCAGATCTCTCTGTGGGGGTGTAAAGAGATGGTGGGAAAGGCTTTTTGGACCACACAGGATTTGTTTTATTGCAATTGCAGTTTTTTAGTTGGCAACTGAGACAAATTGGCATCTAGGCTGACTCGCTGCACTATATCAGCTCTTACTAATTCTGTGGACCTCAGTTTAGCAATGTCAAAAAAGAAGTATCATAATTTTAAAACTTTCAAGGAAAAACACACACAAAACCAATATATCGTGTCAACACCAGTCGTGGAGCGGCAAAAAGGAGAGGCTTTGTAGCGCACATACACAAAAGAAAAGCATTTTCCATTCAGATTGGGCCAACTATAAATTCCCCACAAACACCCACGCATGCCTACAGACATACACATGCTGTTTAGTGTGTTAGATAATGCATCCTTACAATCAGGAACAAATATGTTCCACCTCACATCTTCGCTCAGTCTTCATGAACTGAGCAAACACAAAGACAGAAACAGCACAAGCACATCATTAGAATCAGAATCACATTTATAAATACTATCAATGGAAGCCAGGATGCATGCAAGACAGCGAAGACACACGCACACTCTGCTGTTGATGTGTTAATGGCGGTCACCAAACACATCAATCTGCTTCTATCCTACACTTCAAAGATTCTTGAGTTGTTGTTGTTGTTGTGTGTGACAGAAAAGAAGAGTGTATTTGTGTACTTTGTTCCATACATGCTTGGTGTGAATGTGTGTTATGATGTGTTTATCAGTGAAACAGATTCAAGACTCAAGAAAATTGAGAAAACAGCTTGATCAATATTTCAACAAGAGTAAAAGTCTGAAGCCATGCTAGCAGCCCCTATAGGCTGCAGCCATTATTAACCCCACAGTACACAAGGGTCAGATGGTTGTATACTGTGTTTGTGTGTGTGTGTGTGTGTGTGTGTGTGTGTGTGTGGTAGCATAATTATCACTGAACAGCACAGTGATGATTATTGCTTATATGATATACCAGAAGTGGGACTGAAAATGTTAAGTTTGAAATTAGGAGGCCAGTACAGAAAAGGTTGCGCAGTTATAAAAAAAAAAAAAGAAGAAAAAAGTTCATTCTCTGGGGAGCATGCATGTGCTCAGTTAACGTCTTGCCAATCAGCCTGTAATATTGTGAGATATCTTTTATCTATCCCTGACAATTTGTCCTGAAGGTGTGGCGCTAGTGGAAAGCTAAAAGAAAGGGTTTATCCTCTGGGCAGAATGCGTACGGTCAATATATATTTATTCTAGGGCTGTCAAATGATTACATTTTCTTAATTGCGATTAATCGTTGAATTTCTATAGTTAATCGCGATTACGACAATAACTTATTTCACTAGTAAATAGCTGTTGAATGACAAAAACAACCACCAGATGGGAAAAGGGCATTTAACAACAACTTTGAATGCACCACGAGGCTGTAAATTACCAGTTTCATTGAACGCACCGTCTGTGTTTTAACGACAACAACAACTGCAGATTGTTACATCCCGGTGTCGGAATCCTCTACAGTGAAATACAGACAAACTGTACACCGTTTAGCATTAGCTGTCAGCATTGTAACCGTGTTTAATCCAGCTACTAGCTAGCGGTAGGCTAACGTTAGCTGCTGTCGAGTATAGTGTTAACTAGCGTCACGTGCAGCGATGTTTCTGTTGCCTGTAACGTCTGTTTCAGAGCATCAGAGAGAAGTGCAGGCATATCAGTGGCACCAGAATGAGGCACCGAAATGAGGCACCGAAATCCGCGTTGCTATTCCTGCAGCAGCAGGATGTGTTACGAGGAAGTACGGCAAAATAGTAGCCTGTTAGGCACAACGCAAAGCCGAGTGAAGTGAAAATAAATTAATAAATGGCGGCATGCGATTAATACGATTTAAAAAAATTAACGCATTATGCTCGGCCCGTAATCGCATCACGATTAACACGTTAATGCTGACAGTCCTAATTTATTAATTTGCTCATTAGATTTTGAATGTGTCATGTCATATAAGTGGACGTTTTGGATGAAAGGTTAGGAAGTCACCAAAGTCCCTCGGTAGAGCAGAACAGTGCATTATGACTGCAGTGATTCTTAGACCAATTTCCATCAGATATTAACATGCAAACTGTGTCTGGAACAATTAACGTTAACACAGGTGCAGAACACACTGTAGTCCGAATGCCCTCTGGATGTGGTTTGTATTCGGTTCCATTTGGTAACAAACTAATTTAGGCTGCTTACCTGGTGTGACTACTACGTTAGCATTAGGGCTATCCACCTTGTAATACAGTGCCTCTCATTCTGCCAACACTTAGTGAATGCAGCCACAGCCTGAACACAACCAGACAGACTATCATCTCCCTGCTGCTACTCATGCCTCAGTTTACCTGCCAGGCCTCTCCCTCTTGGTCTAAGAAAGAGTTCAATACAAAACTGAAACTGAGACCCAAAACTGGCCAGCACTGTCTTAAAACCCAAATTGATCTGTAAAATTTGGGACCCGTAACCTGGGGCTGTATTTTAAATGTATTTCTTCTATTGTAGCCAGTGCATTGGCTAATGCAACTCACTCACTCACTCACACATAGATTTTCTTTAAAAAAATTACATTTGGAAATAACTGAACCTGGCCTACGCCTGAGATGCTTTGCCAGGACCTGTCGGGACTTGGTTGGGTACAAAGGCTCAAAGGGACTATTTCATAGCTGGGAGCGGTAACTTCCTGGATTCTCCTCTGGTTGCCTAGCAACTGCTCAGAGCAAAGAAATAGTGACATACTCCCCCAGTAAAACAGCATATTGTCGTTTTTACACTTCTGTTTCAATATATGTGTTAATTAGAGGGCTTGACAGACAACAGGTAACTGTGGCTCAGCCAGCAGAGCAGGCTGAGGGCCGGGGGTTCGATCCCTGGCTAATCCCGTCCACATGTCCAAGTGTCTCTGGGTGAACTCCTAAAATATAGGGAATTTGTGTGGAAATGGAGAAAAGTACCAGGTACCATAAGCAAGTCGAGTCAACGCCGAGTCGAGCTGTACCATGCAGTGGAAGTTCGGCAATTGACTCCTATCTCATAACTGTCCGTAAACCATGTCTCTTTTATGGATTACTTTAGACTCCAACAGAGGGGGGGTTATTTAAGAGTAGATGATGCAACACAAGTTATGACAGCTTCCTATGTTCTGAGTCTCCAGCTCTCAGTTTCCTCAAAGGTCAACACTGTATAGACAGCCTACAGCACCTACACATAATCCATGGTAAAACTGCTCTGCGCTGGTCGTTCCATTGTTTTCTTATGGGAGAGGGGTACCAGCCAACTAGGCGCGGCGCAGTGCTAGGATTTGCGCCGTGCTAGGATTTGCGCCGTGCGCTGTGCTCAAAGTTCAAAATATTTAAACTTTGACTTAGTTGCCTAGTTTTACCTTTAAAGGTGCAACCAATTTAAGAAAGTTTCTGAGCTGTGCTTTGCCTCTCTGCTCTGAGCCCTACCTTGCGATTCATGTGTAGATGGCTTAAAGCGTAACTCTCGCCAAAATGCAACCTAGGGTCTTTTTGTGAATGTACCCGAGTCAAACTTTAGTTTAAAAGCATATTTAGGACGGAAGCGCCACTTTTAAGATTTACCGTATCTTCATTTTTGGGTCAAATGGCCTTTTGAATGGGAGTGCTAGGGGCACTTCTATGCTAGCATCAAAATCAACATTTTTAAAACACTAAGAAGGCTTGACACAACGTGAAAAAAAGGCATCACAAATGTCAGAAAAAAAAGTGTTTTTTTCAAGGTTGAAACAAAGACAACACAAGGGTTAAGTTGCATTCGGAGATGGTAGCGCCCGGAAACAACAACTGCTAAAGTAAGTTGTTCAAAACCTTTTTTAGTAAACTCTGGGTACACAAACAATGTTCTCAATGCTCGAGTTCATGTGTAGAGCCCCCGGTGATACTTCGAGCAAAGTTTCATGTTGTGTCGATCCTTCTTAGTGTTTTAAAAATGTTGATTTTGATGCGATGCCACTAGCACTCCCATTCAAAAGGCCATTTGACCGAAGAACTAAGATACTGTAAATCTTAAAAGTGGCGCTTTCGTCCTAATTATGCTTTTAAACTAAAGTTTGACTCGAGTACATTCACAAAAACACCCTAGGTTGTATTTTGGCGAGAGTTATGCTTTAAGGTATTAGTCATCGGTGAATGACAAATGTTCATCAAAGTTGAACTTGACGTGAAAGTTGTGTTGCCCCTGCAGCTTACACCAATTCATTTTATTTCACCCCAAAATTACGCAGAGAGCGAGATGGATAGAAAGACTGACCAACATCAAAGATCATACAATCAGAGCTATTATTTTGGGACTAGCTGCCCTCAGAGAGCTTACAGTGGGGCAAAAAAGTATTTAGTCAGCCACCAATTGTGCAAGTTCTCCCACTTAAAAAGATGAGAGAGGCCTGTAATTTTCATCATAGGTACACTTCAACTATGAGAGACAAAATGAGAAAAAAAAATCTAGAAAATCACATTGTAGCATTTTTAATGGGTAAATTATGGTGGAAAATAAGTATTTGGTCAATAACAAAAGTTCATCTCAATACTTTGTTATATACCCTTTGTTGGCAATGACAGAGGTCAAACATTTTCTCTCTTCACAAGGTTTTCACACACTGTTGCTGGTATTTTGGCCCATTCCTCCATGCAGATCTCCTCTAGAGCAGTGATGTTTTGGGGCTGTCGCTGGGCAACACGGACTTTCAACTCCCTCCAAAGATTTTCTATGGGGTTGAGATCTGGAGACTGGCGAGGCCACTCCAGGACCTTGAAATGCTTCTTACGAAGCCACTCCTTCGTTGCCCGGGCGGTGTGTTTGGGATCATTGTCATGCTGAAAGACTCAGCCACGTTTAATCTTCAATGCCCTTGGTGATGGAAGGAGGTTTTCACTCAAAATCTCACGATACATGGCCCCATTCATTCTTTCCTTTACACGTCGTCCTGGTCCCTTTGCAGAAAAACAGCCCCAAAGCATGATGTTTCCACCCCCATGCTTCACAGTAGGTATGGTGTTCTTAGGATGCAATCTCCTCCAAACACGACGAGTTGAGTTTTTACCAAAAAGTTCTATTTTGGTTTCATCTGACCATATGACATTCTCCCAATCCTCTTCTGCATCATCCAAATGCTCTCTAGCAAACCTCAGATGGGCCTGGACATGTACTGGCTTAAGCAGGGGGACACGTCTGGCACTGCAAGATTTGAGTCCCTGGTGGCGTAGTGTGTTACTGATGGTAGCCTTTGTTACTTTGGTCCCAGCTCTCTGCAGGTCATTCACTAGGTCCCCCCGTGTGGTTCTGGGATTTTTGCTCACTGTTCTTGTGATCATTTTGACCCCACGGGGTGAGATCTTGCGTGGAGCCCCGGATCAAGGGAGATTATCAGTGGTCTTGTATGTCTTCCATTTTTTTATAATTGCTCCCACAGTTGATTTCTTCACACCAAGCTGCTTACCTATTGCAGATTCAGTCTTCCAAGCCTGGTGCAGGTCTACAATTTTGTTTCTGGTGTCCTTTGACAGCTCTTTCGTCTTGGCCATAGTGGAGTTTGGAGTGTGACTGTTTGAGGTTGTGGACAGGTGTCTTTTATACTGATAAGTTCAAACAGGTGCCATTAATACAGGTAACGAGTGGAGGACAGAGGAGCCTCTTAAAGAATAAGTTACAGGTCTGTGAGAGCCAGAAATCTTGCTTGTTTGTAGGTGACCAAATACTTATTTTACTGAGGAGTTTACCAATAAATTCATTAAAAATCCTACAATGAGATTTTCTGGATTTTTTTTCTCATTTTGTCTCTCATAGTTGAAGTGTACCTATGATGAAAATTACAGGCCACTTTTTAAGTGGGAGAACTTGCACAATTGGTGGCTGACTAAATACTTTTTTCCCCCACTGTATAACCTGAACCATCTTTAATGACATGTTCTACTTTACTTTAATCTCAAAGTGTACAATCGTGATGTTGATCGTCTCTTTTTGCCTTTCTCACAGCCTTTCAGTCTATCCTGCTGATGTGTGTGTAAATGAATTATATATGACTTGATAGATTAAGCAGTATTCACCTTTAAGGAAATAGTATAGGTAAAGCTATCCCCCTTGGTGCTAACTTCTATGCGGTCTAATTAAAACAGTGGAAATATCAGCCCAGTTTCCCTCCACAGAGATTTACCGGTGGGAATCAAAAGCTGTCAGCCAATCGCACACATCCTGCTCAGACATTTGATCAATTCCATTATATTCAAGTACTAATTACCACCAGCATGGACATAATCAGCCAATTAACTGAGCACAGTGTCAGAACCCCATGACGCCTTCAACCTGAGATGGAAACCGTTCATAAGTCGCCTCAGAGCCGAGACGTTTACCTGCACACAGCAGATCAAGTAATAAAGGCTGAGCAGCTGCTGCTGAAACCTCACAGAGCCCATGCCATGTTCACAGAGCTGAACTGGAGAACTGAATTGCGCAAATGTATGCTATAAATATCTAACAACCTGGTTGGATTAGAAAAAAAAAACATGGGATAAAGTTTCACAGACAAAATGGTTGATACATACACCTCTGAAGAGTGGTGTACAGATCCTGGAACAAATGTCTGGGGGGGCGAGAAGAAATATGTGTCATCAGAACACCTCCTTGTCTGATTTATAAGAGAATAACATATCAGAAATGCCGTTTATTTGCTCACTGCTAAAAAAAAAAGTCCCATTCCAGAAGTAACTTTTCAAGACTAAATATATATCATAGGGAGTTGACACAACTGTCCTAGTTAAAAGACTCCTTTTTTTACACAACGCGTTTGTCTTTTAACTCCCAGTGTACCACAGTCCATTTACTACCTGTGAGTTCAGTCAGAGACAATCATGTATAGGCATTGGCCATTTAAAGCCAATGGTTATACAGTCAGATGTGACAAAAGGCTCTGTTCTTTGACTGAGCAGCCACCAGGATTCTGCTGAGAAAACCAACCCCCCCGATGAACACACTATAGTACAGATTCAGGTAAGAGTAAAAACTTTTAGACATGTATGAATGTCAACCAATTCTGGATTAGCAACTGGGCAAAGCGGGCAACTGCCCTGGGACCACAGGCCCTCAGGAGCCTGAAAAGCTCAGGACTCTGTGTGGCTGTTATGTTGAGGTCATTTCATTGATTGCATTTCTTTTTGTAAGTTACACCGCTAAAGCGCAATAAAAACTGAAATGGTAAGTGCCATATTATTGCATCCTGCATTTTCAGCATTTATTAGCTCAATTTGACTACTTTTTATTTAATTGGGCAAGTAAAAATGGTTTTGGGCAGTTTTCCACCAACAAATACTTACTTTCCATTAAATCAGCCCCTCCTCTCATTTAAGTAGTATGACTGGGACTAACAGTGTACTGATAACCGATGACCAAATTAACCACGTCACAGTCAGCTTATTACAATTAAGTTGAAACTTTTTTAATTTTGAAATAATTATTCTGTTCCGTATCCATGATGAAAGACTTGTAAACGCCTACATCTGTTTGTGAGTGAAGACTTTTAACTAGGGCTGTCAAAATAAAAAAAAATAACACAGATTAATCCATTCCTTATTGACGTTTGACCTGGAGCCGTTCTTGTCATGTTTGATCCCTGTGTCAAGTTGTGGTTTTTAGTTTGTATTACATTTTCTGTTTTGTCTTCAACTTCCTGTTTTATTTTGAAGGTTGTCTGTTTTATTTCCTGTTAGTTTCTTTCCAGCTTGTGTGATTACCTGTCCCGCCCTAATGTGTTGCATCTGTTTCTAATTTAGTTGTGTATTTAAGTTCTGTCTCCCCCTCTCTCCAGTGCGAGATTGTCTGTTGCCATGTGTCCAGCTTTTGAGCGTTTTCCCCGTGTTCCTGTTACCTGTTGTTTTTGGATTTCCTGGATTTTTGGACTTTGCCTGTCTCCTGGATTTTTCCCTATTGCCTGTCGTTTATTGGACACTGTTGCTGAGTTTATTTGTTGATAAATAAACTATTGTATTTTACATTCTGAGTCGTGCCTCGTGGGTCCATTATCTGTGTGCTTGATAGTTCTAGCCAACATTCGACTGTAAAATGAATGAAGGAGGGAGAGGAGAATGTGCTGCCTGGATCATTAATTGTAACATTTACTTGTAAAAATCTTCTTCCTGTCAACCCTGGCTACCGAAATCTGGTGTCACTGATATGTCTGCGCTTCTCTCTGATGCTCTGGAACAGACGATACAGGCAACAGGAACACCGCTGCATGTGACGCTAGTTAACACTATACTCGACAGCAGCTAACGTTAGCCTACCACTAGCTAGTAGCTGGATTAAAAACGGTTACAATGCTGACAGCTAACGCTAAACGGTGTAAAGTTTGACTGTGTTTTACTGTAGAGGATTCAACACCGGGATGTAACAATCTGCAGCTGCCGTCGGAAAAACAACACAGACGGTGCGTTCAATAAATAAAAAACTAAGCCTCGTGGTGCATTTTAAGTTTTTTTTTTTTTTCCCATCTGGTGGTTGTTTTTGTCGTTCAACAGGAATTTACTAGTGAAATAAGTTAGTTATTGTTAGACATTATTATTAAATCATTTAATTTTGACCATATGGCCTTAGCAATAAACAAGCCGTTCTTTAATGTTACCAACTGTTGTTTAGTACCCTTTTTTTTCCTTTTCTTTTTTTACTTTTTTAAAAAGTATCGGTTCAGGCACCGTTAATTGTTTATGCGATTCATTTCAATTAATTAATCACAGAGTATGTAATTAATTACATTACATTTTTTAATCGATTGACAGCCCTACTTTTAACATTGACTATGTGGGGGCAGCAGTATCTCATTCCATGGGTACTTGGCTCAAGTCCCTGTACGGACCAAGTACGTAGTGTGGACTGACAGCTGGAGAGGTGCCTGTTCGCCTCCTGGGCACTGCGGGGTGTCCTACAGCAAGGTACCGAACCTTCAACTGCTCGAGGGGAGGGGGGGGGGTCATGCTGTGAGATTTCCTTCAGGTGTGTCTCCCTCTCCCCTCCCAAACAAAAAAAGAGTTGGATTTTACTTAATTATCCCTATTGGCTCCCTTACAGTCAATATAGCGGTAAAGATTAAAAAAAGGGATTCTTTCATCTCGTATCTCATATCATAAAGCTTCATAAAGCATTATCTTTATTTTCTGAGCCCACTAGATGGCGCTCTCTGTTCAACAAAGGGTTGAAAGCACACTGAGTTGCCATTCCTTGAGACATTTCTTTGAACCAAGAGCGTCATCTAGTGCAGTGGTTCCCAACCTGGGATCCAGGGAACCCTCAGGGGGGCGGCAAAGATCACAGGGGGGGGGGGGGGGGGGGGTGCAAGTCTTTATCTGGTTTGAGGTTGAGGTAAAAAAAAAAATATTTGCACATGTTGCACACAAATTATGATAATACACTAGAATATATAATGTATACAAAAGTCTATATGAAAACTATATATTTTTGTGTATAAAAATACATATTGCTTAAAATTGTAGGCAGGCTACTCAAACCTCCGGGACCTCTTAACCTGTGGCCCTTGCTGTCATCAGGTCAGCTGCTAGCTGCTATCATCCTCATTTTTCCTGCCGCCACAGCAGTGGCGACAAGTGTCTTTTATACTGATAACAAGTTCAAACAGGTGCCATTAATACAGGTAATGAGTGGAGGACAGAGGAGCCTCTTAAAGAATAAGTTACAAAATAGTGGACACCTGTCCACTATTTTATGAATGAAACATGGCGGAGAAATGTAAAAGTGCTGATAACTCCTTTGTATCAAAAAAGAAAGTAAGGCTCTATCTCGAGAGTTATCTCAACTTCAGTTTCGGGGGGGGGCATAAGTAGGGGGGCGCCAAGGAAAAAGGTTGGGAACCACTGATCTAGTGGGGTCAACAAATACAACTTATGGTTTATTGGTTCACGAAGCTTCATTTGGACTTCACTAGAAACAACACCAACAGGTAATAAAAACAGCTGTTTTACAGTAAGTCTGTACTTTTTATGCTTAGACTGAATATTATAGGACTAATAAGGACTAATGCACCTGTGTAGGAAAAAAAATATTGGATATGGCATTCTCCTGAGCCAAGTTGCACTTGGACTGGAAAAGCAGAAAACAGCCTTTGAGCTTCTGAAGAGCAAGAAGACAAAGTTGCAGTTGAGTTTTTTTATTTCATGCAGGATTTAGATAAAACACACGTCTAGTCATTTATGTTTTATGAATAAACATGACTAATGTTAGAGCGTTTGTTTTTACAGGTTTCCCTAATTTAGACACTGAATTAATGCACACAACAGCCCAGTCAATCCTATTATCCCACCTGATCAGCTGACCAGTCATTAATCAGATTCCGACTGAAGGGTTGTTTCCATCCAGTAAAAAAAAAAAAACTTATGCGTAGGATACACCTAGTGATGGCCAAATGAAGCCTCCTAAAGCTTCATGAACCATTGTCTTTATTTTCTGAGCCCACTAGATTGTGCTTTTGATTTTTTTAAAAAGGCTCAATGAATAGCAATTCCTCTGAAGCTATGATGATGTGACTGGGTGAAGCCACCAATTCCCAGAACATGGGGCTTAATTTGGCCATCACTAGATACATGTGTAGTTTCTCACTCCATGCTCCTCTGGAAGTCTGCTCTCTTCTCTGATGGATGCATTAAAGTGATTGGAGCATCATCAATGATGGTGGACCTCTGCCAATTTCCAGGTCACGGGCCAAAGGACAGAGAAGAGGAAGAAGGGAGGAAGCATAATTAGCTGAATGGAAAGGACTCAATGAATACAGGACTTAGAGGAAGGAGGGAAGTCTAGGCAGAAGTGAAGCAGGTGTCACCGCTTAAATACAGAAGATGGGAGGTGGGGGTGTGTTGATTTTGGAGTTGCTAGATGCCACCTTTGACAGATTTGTGACAGGGTTGTGTAACAGAAAGTCATGTAACGCAATGTTTTCTGTTGAATAATTAGTGAAGAAATGTAATTACATCTTCAATGAGTAAAACGTAACAAGTGACTGATCACATTTTACAAATAACTTTGGCCAACTAGTCTAGATCTGATCTGGTTCAGCAGTTCTCAATGTGACAAGCATGGTGACCTGTTGTGTCCAGGTAAACTGATCTCAGTGTGAAGTGAGAAAGGTAGGAGAGTTGTCTGATAGATTGCTGTAAGGCAGTATTGAAGCCACTGCTTTAGACTGTGATAGTGAAGAGATAGGTGAGCTACAGAGCAAAGTTCTCAATTTACTGGTTAATTCTCATTTTCGGCCCTCTTAAGCATGGTCACAAGCTTCAGACAGAGACCAAAGGATGAGACGAGGCTCCTCTGCATGCACCCTCACTCTGCTTGATACTGAGAAAAATCCATGTTGATATATAGAGGGACAACAAATTCTCACTCCCATCGCGTCAAAAAGCAACACCTTTGCCATTTGTAATTGACTAAAAAAAGGGTCTTTTGGCATCATATTTAGACGTGCTTGGTCAGGACCATTGGCATCACATTTTGATGCTCTCTGTCGGGAAGTACGTTTAATTGACATGGGGCACAACAACAGGACAGTTATGTTTAGGAAAACATGGTAGGTGGGGTTAAAAAAATTTACGTTTCAGTGACACACGGGACAAGAACAGGACACAAACCCCAGTCTCCTGGGTGAAAGTCCTGTGTTGTTTGACCCATCCACCACCCCAATCATCCATCCTTACGCAGATGTCATACAGACGCTAAAGGGGGAATTTTGCGTCGGGATCTGACGCTGAGAGTCACTGACCAAGCGTCAGTATTTAAAGAGTTGGGAGTGAGAACGGGTTGGCAAAGAAGCTTCAGGTCTGTGTGCAGCTTGCATGAGTCATTCTCCCTTCTCTTTCTTTGTCTCTCTGTTTATCACCCTCAAACCTCATCTTATCTCTCATATCTCTCCACTATCCATCATTCAGCATCAAGAGCTAATTCATTTGGGATTTTCCTCAAAGGCCATCAAAAACCCGGCCGGTGCTCTGGGAATTGGTGACTTCACCCATTCACATCATCATAGTCAAACATCAAGAGAGAGGAATCTTTCACTAGCCACTCTGCTCACTTTCACTGAGGATCTCAGTAATAATAGAGTCAGTGCTGTGACTTTGAATTGACTGACAGTCCCTCTTATACTTAAAACATAGTCGTCTGGTATAACTGCCAAACCCTTTTCAAGTGAATTAGGATGAAATGGTTACTCATTGGTATTTACAGAAATTAAACAATTAAACAATTATCAGATTAAATCAGAATGTGGAGGACTGGGGCTGAGACAGGGGGCAAGTTGGATGTAAAACTTGTGATGCTGATGAGTAGGCGAGCCAGAAGTTCTGTAAAGCTTGGAGAACCAAAATATGAGAACAACTGTGTAGCTTGACTTTTTAAACATCAGTATGCACATAAAAGCCCACAGAGAAAAAGCCAAATGAAACTGCATTTGAATTGAAAGCTCAATGGATCATGGCCAAGTGCAGGAGGTGTTGCTGGTTTCTGTCCCCCAAGTCTCGGGACCTCTGTTAACACAGGGACATGTTGCCATGGTGAGCAGGACTATTATTGATTAGGCCTATAACAACACACTATTTCCTTTAGAAGAGTTTTGCTTATTTCATGTAACATTTCTGTCTTTCTGTTTTTGTTTTGCTTTTCTGACTGCGCTGAAGGCAGGACTCAGTGGCAAAAAATGATGTCACATATGTCCATGCACCAATCAGTATTTAGATCAATCTGAATCACAATCTGATGACAGTCACTGAGCACATAAGCCTACAAAGTTGTTCAGGCTTTCACATTTTAGGGCCCATAGCGCATGTACACTCGAGTCTGTCAGAGCCACTTGAGAGTATGCATGTTAGTGACTCCATCTGGCTTCCTGTTGGCTCCCTGCACGCATAAACAGCATAAAATAATTTGATACAACTCAACTTTTCAAAATTAATTGGTCCTTACGGATCTTATCCTGATAATAAAAGTAATTTGTGCATTATGTTTGTTACAAATTACTTTTTACTGCTCCTTCTGTAATGTACATGTATGAGTGAAAGTATTTTTTGGCCAGTGTGCGTTATGAACTGCAATTCCTGAGGCCACTATACTGTAGTGCCCCCATAGCTCAATCCTAAAACAATACCTACTAATGATTACACTTTGATGAATATACAAGGGTGAATGCTTAAAATGTTCACAGTAACCTTGCCAATCATTTCGTATCCAAATCATGACCTCCTTGGACTGGTTAACTGATGGTGTGTTTAATAATGCAGCTTGGACAGGTATTGCTTTCCGTGACCTGTGGTAGCTGTAGGCGTCACATGTGTTAAACACAAAAATTAACTGATCATGAATAATTAACTGTTCCTAAGCAGGAGTGTATGTAATTTCAGTGCATTCTCATGAACAGGTCCGTATGATATCGTACAAAAATGTACACCAAAAAAAATTATATCTTACAAAATTAGGAGACCGCCGGCTGGTCCTGTGTTTAGCCGCTACAGAGCTCTGAGACGCTGGCTAGGGTGCTCCGCATGGTGCTCCGCATGGTGCTCCACATTAGAGTGCGGATCGGGACGCATTTTTCTGTCCGAGCCCAGCCAGCATCCGACACAGTTAAAATCTCATTTTTTTTCTCATACTAATGACACATGTACATGTAGCCTAATATGCACGTGTTTCGTTGTCACAGCTACATAAACAAATTTCTGCATATAGGAAGACGGATGTTAGGGTAATATTTTAAATTTATTTTAATCACAAAAATGAACCTTTGCATCAAGTGAAACAGGCCCATTGGCTATCTACATAATAAGCTGTTTTAAACTTAAAATGTTCAGTGCCTTATCTCGCTGATGTGACTGAGCCCGACCCCAAACATAATTTTTAAATATCTGTCCGAACCCGGCCCGGCGTGTACCGTCGGGCTCGGGTCGGGTATCCATCTTCTACTCCACATGGTGCTCCGCATCGTACTCCGTTGTATCAGCGGTAGTTGGTGGTTCAGTTTCCCCGAAAATAGGTGACTTTGAGCCGGGTACAAAGCACCGCGAGTTGCCGGTCGTTTCAGCGGACATTACATTTAAGTTCAGTCCACACAATATGAGCGTTTTGCCGCGACGAAAATTAAGGCACCAAAACGACTATTTAAGTTTAGGAAAAAGATTGTGGTTTGAATTAAAACACTCCCGAGGAACACGCATCTCTTGAGTGAAAGTCTTTTGTTTTCCCTGGAAAGTGAGCTCCGCTCCTTGGCTTGAAATTCCGGTAACACTTTACTTGAAGGTATCTACATAAGAGTGACATGACACTGTCATGAACACATGACACTGTCATGACACAGTCATGACACATGAACCCTAACCCCTAACTTGTCATGACAAAAACCAAATGACACTTATTAAAAGAAGCGTTATGTCATGAACGTTTATGACTTGTTTATAATGTTTATGACACGTTCATGACAGTGTCATGTCACTCTTATGTAGATACCTTCAAGTATAAGTGTAACCGAAAGTCCTGTGTTTTAACGCTCACCCATCACCCCGATCTCCTGTGGTGCATACAGCAAAAAAAAACATGGAATGCTTACAAATTATAGTACTTAACTTTTCGTAGCTTTTTGAACAAATGATTCATGAGAACAGGCTGGTAATTTCCATGAATGCTTTGGACAGAGCGTTATGAATGAGAAGCGCTGTTAGATGTGAACTTTGCTCTTCTCCAGTGGTGGATGTGGACTCCTCTGGAGCTTTCTGTATACTGCTGCCTGTTTGATGCTATTCACCCATTCTCTCTTTTGCATATGACAGGATAAGATCACTGACTTTAGCTGCTGTTGGTTTTGTGTAAAGAGCACAGTGACATTTTTATCAGAGGAACAACAAAGTCAGTCAATAAAGACAACAGAGGAAGGTGAGAACAGGTCTGACAGAATAAAGGATTAATAGCATACAACCACACACAGTTGCATACACAGGATCACATGCATCATCTGTGAGAACAGACAACATTAAAAGAGATATTTCTTTCTCAGTATAGAGCCTTTCGAATGTATTTGTAATTCTTTCAGACCTCAATGATTTGAAGGCTGAGCAGGAATCCCTTCGCAGTTTGGAAGATGGATGGCATTAAACGTGTGTATGAAGGTCTCCTCCAGCCCCAGGCCAGAGCCTGCAGGGCTTACTAATTCCATAAACAGCACTTTGATGAGTTGGTGAATATTACAGATTTAAGGTATGCTTTGGTAGCATTGTCGGGTAAAACAGTAAATCTCTGAGGCCTGAGCGAGTGCTCTAGAACAATACTATAATCCATCTGCTATAGATAGATAGATGGATGTGAACATAAAGACCACGGGGTTTCAATCAAAATTCATTAGGGGTTACTACAAACGCCCCCCAGCAAAGGTCTGAACCTCATGTCTAAATTGCATCCTAGCCTACCCCTATACGGAATAGGATACTTTTAACATACAGACACATGGAACTTGTATGGAAAACAAATAACTCTTTGCCATGAATAAAATTATCCCTTGCACAATGAACTTAAGTCTTATATTCAAGTAAAAGAAAACAAGACAAAATAAATATAGAACTGCATCTTGTAGAAAAAGTCTACTTCCTTACCTAGAAAGAGAAATGGGCCTGTGACTGCCCTGCCATTGGTTTGAATCTTGGCTAGAATGGTGTGAGTGTTATTCTCATGTGGAGCTTATTGGTAAACCTGCAAAAAAGTGGAGGTTAGTAGTTATTGTGTTTGGCCAGTAAATTCCCAGGTTGTTTCCTAAACTTTACCAGCTTGGTACGTCCTTCAAATGTTTCAGGCACCAATCTTTGTCATGAGTTTGGTTGTAAGGATGGGGATCAGCTGACCAACTGCCTTTCGGCTTTCGTTAATGCAGCGTCATGCTTGTCTAAATTCAGGATGACTGTTAAATTAAAAATATAGGTTTCAACTTCTGAACCAAGACGGCACTGCACGTCTTCTCTTTATTGTCAAATACACAGTAAAAGGCAACTCACCCCATCCGCTTTACCCTTCACAATAAAAGCGCTACGACTTAACTTTCCTCTGAACATTTCACTGAGACCTTACACAATAAAATACCTTACAAGATGGCCCAACAGCAAAACATAAGGATACAGACACTATGATGCCTGGAGGTGCTGGTGTTAAACAGGCCAGCTAGGATGCTCTGCTTAGCCTTTGCTGTTGATGTTTATTGCAATTAGAATTTCAATTTTCTGTTGGATGTAGCGGTGACTGTCAATATGTGTTGTGTCTCTTCGCTGCAGCTTCACTGAGAGGCTTCCCTTTATACGTCTTTAATGCAGGACAAATTACACAAAATACTTGTATTGGTGTTACTTCAACAGACCAGTGTACTTCTTCCTTACATTGTCAGAATAAGATTTGTCCTCACTTTCAATTTTAAAGTCCATCTCAGAGCAGGGAAAGTCTTCCACACTGCTGTCAATGGTGAAGAACTGGCCAATCTTCAGGATTTTAAAGTTTAGGTGATTGTCTGCTTCTTGTTGCAGTGCAGTTTTATGGGATACAAGCTGCTTGGCTTTGAGATAAAAAATTTTGAAATGATTGCAGCCGGACTGAGATTTCAATGAGTCATGTACACCTAAGTCCAATCGGTGAGCTAAGCAGTGATTGTATTTTATGTTAGGGAAAGTCACGTTTTATTTTAGCGACGACTCAATGTTTGTTGCCCATCAAAACTGAAGCTCAATCAGGGGCGATGCTGATGAGATTTATGTGTAAAACATCATCGAAGCCAGCTTCCTGTAAACTTTGTCTCAATGCATTTTACACGGAATTGGCATCAGGGCCTTCTTTCATTCAAACAGATATAGAAAAATATACTATTACCCAAATATCTGGTAGAATGGCACACATCTTTAAGTGTCACACAGTCTCCTTTCTAACTCACCCTTGTTCCTGCCTGCTGTCATTCCAATGTGATATCATTACTTTGCGTAAACATACACGGCACTTTCTAAAGCCACGTGGCGTGTTATCGCGATGTTACATGTTATGGCGAGGCTACGGTTGGTTTTAACATCACACGTGGGGGGAAAAGAAAAAACGGTTGGGATTAGGAAAAGAAGAATTGGGTTGGGTTTAGGAAAAGAAAAACGTGGTAAGGAAACAACACACGTGGAACACGAACGTGGAACACGAACGTGATCCGTGCTCTCCTGTGAGAAAGCCCAACCAACCTCCCTACGTGGATTTTCATCCTTTCATACTACTCGCTACGGCATCAATTCACATGCAAACACAAGGTAATATAAGTCAATGGAGGCCAAACGGCGTTGATAAACATGCTGAAAAGCGACTGTGCTTCTTCATAACACGCCAATAACGGTATACCAATTGGCGTGTCATACATACGCCACTTCATGAGATCAGCCTGGTCATTCTGACCTCCCTCTGCTTCCTTAATACAACAGCAAACAACTTACTCTTTTTTTTTAGCACCAAAAAAGTGCCGGGTATCTCTGCTCCTCTTGCTCATGTTGACTGTGTGAATAAAATATAATCTGTGTCCAATTTCCGATTTTACAATAATATTGTTCAATTACACAACCAGGTAAAACTCCTGCTTTCCTGAGTGAAAACCCAGGGGTGCCCATTAAAGGGAATATAAAAAAGGCAAAATACTTAGTAAACCACCGCAGCCAGACTGCTGTGATTATGTTACATTCCAGTCTGTGAAAACTCTGAATAAAGCTTCTGTATCTGTTTTAATTGGTATCATACATTTGTTAGATAAATTGTTACCATGTTCTCCTTCCTGAAGATTTATCTGTGTGTACCTACCTTGAACTAATCCTCCTGTTCTATGGAGCCTCTTATCTATCTACTCTTACGTCATCGAAGTGAATGTAGCGATTGTTAGAAAATGTACATTGTGTGTCTCATTAAACCTTCAGCACATTGTGAACTGAACCCTGCTTCGTGTCACTCTGTTCTCCGAGATCTCTTAACTGCTTTGAGAATCAACTCACCAAGGGCAACTCAGTAGATGATAGGATTAGAACCACAGAGCAATCGGGATCGGATCGTTTCATAACCCACACAAAAGACTATTCAAATGAAATACATTTTTTTTTCTATAAGCATTGACTGAATCACTAACCTCCCATGTCTCCCATGGCGCACACGAGCATGAAGATTCGAGCCACTGCGATGATGGGGGTGAGGCAGGCAGACGAGACGTTCAACTAATGTCAAGGTTAAGAAACTGTAATGGTATGGTCCACTTTAGGGGTGTAGGGGTGGAAATACATTATAACATTTAAGTTTATCTGTTGACTTTACCCTTTTTGTGGGGGTTCAAGTCTTATTTCCAACCCTGAGTGACAATAATGCAGCATATTATGCCTGGATTTTACTTTCCTACTTGGCAATAAACCGGATTCTGATTGTTTAAAGGTGCTCTATGAGTTCTTGCATGTTTCAGCGCAAATTCATTGGTAACACTTTACAATTAAGGTACAAAAAAAAATAGGTAGTTACTGTTTTTGAAAGGGTAGTTACTGTTTTTCAGAAGGGTAGTTACCCTTTTTCAGAAGGGTAACGAATGATTAGTTACCCTTTTTCAGAAGGGTAGTTACTGTTATTCAGAAGGGTAGTTACCATTTTTCAGAAGGGTACACTGTAAGACATTTCATGGCAGTTTAACTTGGAAATGCAAGTTCACCTGCTGCCTTGAAAATCGAAGTTCACTCAACTTGAAGACTGCCTTTGTTTCAAAAAAGTTAATGAGTTTGATGTAACTACAGTGTTCTAGTTTTGTTAAAGTTGTTCTTTTAGTTAATTTAACTTTTTATTACTTGGTTTAACTTCATACTTAGTTAAAACAAATAATTCATTTTCTTTAATAATGCAAGAAACCTTCCTTGCCTAGTATAACAGACATACTTTTCTGCTTTATTACAACTCAGTTTCAAGTTAAAACAACATAACCACATTTATAGCGGAGATAGCGTGGGTGGTTGGGTGCGGCAGCCCCAGAGCCCCGTGCAAAATAGGGGCCCCTCTAAAGCTGCTGTTCTTGCGTCACTTGACATAAAAGGGCCGCTAGTGAAGTGACACGCCGCAGAGTAATTGCTAAAGAAAGCCTATTACTGCTCAAAGTCTAATGCTGCAATACTCCAGCTCTTCTTATCAAACGTAACAGTCACTTAACTCATGGTTACAAATGTAAACCAGCACAACAATTACCAGGCAACAAAACACTACATTCTAAGCAGACACGTTTAATAAACAGAATTCATAAAGTTACATTTGTGTTTTGAACAAACTGCAAACTTTTCAGTAAATTTTAACACAACTATTTACCGCCTTGCATAATGGGATTTGACCAGCCAATGAACCAATTGCACCTGACTGCAGTACGCAGATCGGGGTTGGGCTAAATGTGGGCGGAGCTAAACGTTTGACTTTTGAAAAGTACTTTCGATTTAATTTTGAGAAGAGTGAAATGCCAAATTCACAATTCACAAGCCGTTGACAGGTACTCCCTCTTCCGGGGGCACTAGTGCTTTCTTGTTTGCCACAACACGTGTTATATTTTAGTTGAAATTTGGTAGGCTAGCTAGTTGCTTTTAGTCTGAGTCTGTGAGATAACCACGCTCCTTTATTTGAATATACCGTGCAAACAAAGAGAGGGAAATAAATAAGTGTATCAAATTAAAGTCCCTTGAAATAAATAAAAGTAAAACATTATTATTATTATTATTATTATTATTATTATTATTATTATTATTATTATTATTATTATATTGACTAATTTATATTTACATTTATTTATATATGTATTGCCTCATTTATTTATTCCAGGATGTATTTCATAGCCATATTTATTTATTTATGTATTTATTTCATTTATTTCATATTAAATAAAACGGCATTCCATAAAGAGGTACAAAGAACGGAGGATCAGTTGCTCAGCAAGTTATATTCCCCTCATATTAACCTCAACTGTAGAAGTGGACGTTGCGAATCGGGACTTCAGCGTTATTTTAAGCATATGGAACACTTCTCTTTTCCCCTTTTGACCATTAAAAAGGAGAAAAAAATGCTTTGCATTTCTATTTAAAATTTTGTATTTTAAAACAACAATCAAACAACCACTTTTTGTTTTTAAATACCCCTTAATGAAAGGAAAATCGAATGACCAAAAGATACACAGACACAACTAGTGTAAAATGACATGATGCTGTGGGTTGGTTTTCCTCCTTTCCTCCCCAGTTTTTTAAATCACCAGTTGCCAGTGATAATTACAGTATGTATGATTATTCTTCTGAAAAAGTACTCATTAGATCATTTGAAAATAAAATCAACACTTATGTTGCTGTCCTACATTACTTCAGCCAGAAATAATGAAACATTTTCATAGTATCTGGTAGTACTTTAGCTGGTTGCAGGTAAAAGCAACCCGTTCTCACCAACTCGTAAAATACTGACGGTCAGTCTCTCTCAGCGTCACATACCGACGCAAACTAGGGTCTGTATGGAACGCACCTGTATGGAACGCAGAGCAGCAGCTCGACCGCGGCGCTGTAAGATGACGTAGTATTAAGAGAGACAACGGTAGAGAGTAGTATGAAAGACCAAAAATCTGCGTAAGGACGCAGATGGGGGTGGTGGATGGTACATTTTGTAACCCCACCCACCATCTTTTCCGTTCTTATGCCGCATGCCAGTTAAACGTACGTCCCGACCCAGAGCATCAAAAAGTGATGCCAAGAGTCCCGACCGTCTAAAGGCCCTGACACACCAACCAGACGGGCCGACCGTCGGCAGAAAAGGCAGTCGGACTGATCAGTCGGGGCCCCGAGGTCCAAAAAATGCCTCAGAACACACTGAGGCGACGCCGACTTGAGCGTACGCTCTGCGCATGCGCGGAACGTAATACGTCTCCATAGCAGCAGGCGGCGCTGCTCTGTATTGTTTCCATTAACAGTCTGATTATTTCCCAGAAAATGAAAACCGGCAGCTGATTGGACGAACGCGTCACGTGGTTCTTTTTTCTCCGGAAATTCAAAGACAGACAGTCATGGCAGCTTGTTCAGAATATGATCTCATATTGTACTGAAATAGTTCACCGAAACGTGTTTCTGAAAACATTTTAAGCGAGAAATAGGCCGTGCAGTTTCTGAATCTGTCTTCATTTCAGATTGACAAAGGTCAGTTTAAAATATTTGTCAGATTTTGAGAGGCTCATCCGCTCCCCATTTCCGGGTGAGTCCTGACTGTCCTGTCTCCGACTGAATATGTTGGGTCGGCCCAAATGAAGGCCGACGGCTCCTCGGACGGCCGACGGCACGGGACACACCGAACAGACTTGAGTCACCGACCTCGCCAGACGGTCCGACGGCCAATTATCGGACTGGCGTGTCTCCTCTATTAGGCTACTACGTTCACACCGCAAGTCTTAACGTTTAATTCAGATTTTTCGCTCAGATCCGATTTTTTGTTTGGCTGTTCTCACATTACCTTTTTAAAATGTGGCCTAAAGCAGATTCCAGTGTGAACTGTTTGCAGTTTCGAAGTGAGCCGCATGCGCAAAAGAACAATAACAATGACATCAGACGCAGCATGCTGTTGCACTAAAGTTAGGGAGGTTATGGAGGAAGTAAGCATTTTCGCTTTTATTTCAAAATGTTTGTGTAATGGCAGCCGTAACATTAATGAGCAGGTGCTGAGGAGAAGAATGAAGAGAAAGAGAGCCAAATTGGCTATTTTGGCCTTTTGCTGGTTTATGGCTCCATTTTGTAGGCCTAGTCAAGTTTTTAATTTTACTGTCTGTGTCTAGGGCTAACTCCCGCCGGCGCATAATTGTGACAAATGTTGATGTAGATTGACGTAACAGTCGCATCAAGTCTGCCTTGGATGTTCACACTGCAGCCGCATTGAAAAAAGGACCACATATGGATCTGATCTAGGCAAGATTTGAGTGTTCACACTACCTCTGAAGAAGTCTGACCTGGTCACTTGACCCCAAAAAAAAAATCTGATTTGGGCCACTTTTGCCTGCAGTCTGAACGTAGCCTAAATATGACGCTAAAGGAGACTTTTTGCATCAATAACAAACGCCAAAAGCACCTGACCAAGCATCATTTTTTGACAGGATGAGAGTGAGACAAGTTGGCAAAAGAAGACAGTGACACTGCCATCGACACCATTGACTCTGATGATGCACATTACCACTCCACTTCCCCAAGGAGATCTCTGTCCCGCTGCACACCCTCAGCATCCACAAGTGTCCTGTAACCTGTTACCACGCCACATCCCGGGATAAAAAAAAAATCACCTGTTGAGGATGCTATCATCCACCGGCTTCAGAGGATTGACAAAGACAAGAGGGGGAAACAACACTTTGGTAGACATGCTGGCAAAACGTCCGCCCCATGAGCGCATGTAGGCTCAAACTGACATCAACCAGCTGCTTAATCAGAAACAGAAGCAAGTATTTCAGAATGACTCCAGCCAGACAATTAAATCTTTGTGTTGTGTTTTGTAAAATAAAAATAAAAACTACTGTGTTTTACATCTTCTTCTCAAAGTTCTTCAATAAAAAACAATGAGAAGTTGTTGGTTACTGTGAAAAGGCTGCCTTTCTTCCTTTTTACTAGGCCCTGTTCCCAAAATGATCAATGTTTTGTGTCTGCTTAATCCTTAATTTCAGTGTAATGTTTTAGTTTATTTGACACGTTATTGAAATAGGCCTGTTTAGTGGGTTTACGGGTTCATAGTATTTTTGTTCTGGTTCTGTCTGAGATGTAGGGGGGATATCAGCTGCTCACAGCTCAATCAAGTCGAGTACATACAGGTGTGCCTGATTAGGTCTTTTCAGCAGGGAGGGGCTGACCACTCCTAAGGTGTACAACAATGGGTAAGATAGTTCTGCAGTGACTGACATTTTTATAATATTTGGGGTGCTTATTGTTGTTGGTGCACATACTGTATATGTATAGAAATGTCAGCAGTAACTGTTCCATCTATTCCATATCAATGGTATTTTCAGATACAGTGTTAATGTTGTTCTTTTGTTCTTGTATTTTAATCTCAAATCCCCCGTGTAGGGGTTAAGGTCCAATTAGGTGAGGCTGAGAGGTTAAACGTGCCCTCTGGAGAAGGAGAAAAGACAAAGGACTTGGCAGCTTGCTGTGAGGTTAATTACTTTAACTCACTTTAGTTTCCTGGGTTTCATTGGTTGCCCTTTGAGTATTTTTGGTTGTCATTTTGTTGATAAACAACACTGTTTTTGCACTTCTCATGCTTCCTGTCAGTCTTCCGCAAAATCCCCGGTAAACGTTTCCTAACCTGCAACTCCAGATACCATGCCAGTAGGAAATGACACTGGACAAAGGAAGCACACAGAATAAATACACAAGAAGCTAATCACAAGACAAGGCACAGCTGGAGAGGGCAGGGAACTGGAATAAGAAGGGAAATACTGACTGGGTAACAGGACAATGAGGACTGGCAACACAAAGGCAGGCTGATGAGGCTAGACACAAAACAGGTGAACAAGGGAAGACATGCTGGGCGGAGCTACAGGGACAGAACGGTACACAGTACAAGCACAGAAAACTAACACAATGAATGAAACATTACACACATATTTCTTATATATATATATATATATATATATATATATGTATGTATGTATGTATGTATGTATGTATGTATGTATGTATGTATGTGTGTGTGTGTGTGTGTGTGTGTGTGAAGTTTTGAATACATGAAATGAAAGTCTGAATATACTGAATGAAACTTGAATAGGCCATTAAATGAAGTTCCGAATATTTTGAATGAAAGTCTGAATATATGGAATGTAATTTAAGATTATTACACGGCCATCGAATTCAACCAAGCCGTGTATCCAGTCTTCCATGATTGAACACTGAATACATTTCTTCATTGGTAGAATGGTATTGAATACAGTTACCAGTACTATTGTCGGCCTGTACATGCCTTTGCCAGGGTGTTAATGATCTCTTCATTACTTAGGATTGCTCATACTACATTTCGAAAACACAGGATGGTGCCAGAACCTTGATGAAGTCAGATTTCATTCAATAAGTTTCATTACATATCATATTCAAACTTGTATTCAATATGTCAATTTCCTTTCCATACATTCAGACTTTCATCAATATAGTCAGTTTCATTAAATATATTCAGAGTTTAATTCCACATATTCAGACTTTTATTCAATATATTAAGAGTTTCATTCAATATATTCAAACTTGCCGACATGCCATAATATCTATAAACAACAACTTTTACTGACTTTTACTTTTACTTATTGAAGGTATAGATCATTTTGGTCTAAACACAGATGATGTATGATGATGAACAGGGAGTCATTTTAAAACAGCAAACAGAGTGCAAAACTTCCATCCATTGATTGCTAACTCGGGGGAAGCTCATGGATCCTTCAGACACCTTGTGTAATCATTTTTAAAGTTTGTCAGCAAAAATGAGCTGTACACTAATGAACTCACCCTTAAAACTTAGGACAAGTGGTGGGACCCACACTCTGTCATGTAGGTGGGTAAAGGTGCTATCTGTCAGAGAACTAGATCCACCCCATAGAAACTTAAACATTCAACATTTCACTTCATGAAAACATAAAGTCATGGGATTTGCTTGATACTTTTAATTCTAGACCTTGTCCCTGTCCTGGACTTTGAGTTCCCTGACAGGCCATGTTGGTAGTTCTTTTTGTGCACTACAGAACGTAAGGGGATCACAGTGGTTTGTCTAAATCCAAACTGAACTCCAAAATGCACCCATGTTTCTTGATTGTGCCAGTAATTGAGGATTTGGGTCTTCTTATGTCTGCTGACGAGTAGATAAAGTAAATAGCAACTAGATAAAGTACAATGAGTTCATGAATCTATTCAGAAGTTATATGCATTTTTGTGAAAAGCCCCACCCACCACTGCACTCTTATTTTGGCTAATTAAAACCATTTTATCAGTTAATGTCTTCCATTCATTTCCAAATAAACGTTTTGTGCAGATCCATTTATAACATTTTAAGACATTTTGAGTTGACATACAATAAGATAAAGTGCTGTGACTGCTTTCCCATTCACTGCTGTCGGTGGAGACAATACAGTATTGTTAGAAATACAGTCTACTGTGTAAGACATGTAAGTCAGGATTTCATATACAGAGCTTATAAAAAGTCTGTGTACTTCTGACTGAAGAAAGGAAGTTCAGCACCATGGACAGCGCTCATCACTGAATTGATTTGACTAGTAAGAGTAAGAAAAGTATGAAGATCAGCATGTTCTATTAAAATGCTTTGGAACATTTCAACTAAGCTTTTTTTTTTCTGCTGTCGCCCCAACTGTGGAACAAGCTGCCCCAATCCATGTCACTGCCTGTTTTAAAATCATGCCTAAAGACTCATTTATTCTCATTGGCTTTTGACCCAGCATGAGATTGTTGTCCTTATCTGTGGTTTTTACTGTTGCTCTCTGTGTATATCAACCCTAAGTTAGCCTTTTTTATTTTTTTATTAATGTCATATAATATTGTGTTTCTATTACTAGGACTGTTTTTGCTTTTGACTGTGTAGCACTTTCAACTAAACTCTGTTGTTTTAAAATGTGCTTTATAAATAAAGTTGGAATGAATTGGATTCCAGTATAAATAACATTACAGCTTCATAGGTCAAAGTGTCTCTGTAACAACATGTGGCTTGTGTTTCTAACGGAGAAATATGACTGATGTTGATGTCTGGCAGCCATCACATTCTCATACTAATGCTCATCCAAGCATAACCGAATACATCTGACTGATATTTATGTCTTTATGTGTTCTTAGCTGGAACCAGAGACAGTCAGAGACAACAGCAGGCAGGTCTGCTGTGCATCTGTTAGCAAGACTCAATCAGCAGGTGGGATCTCACCTTAAGAGACACAGTTGTAATGTCAGCTCACATCTGTATATTAATTATACAGCTTGTACAAAACAAATGTTCATCCCGCCATCTGCCTAGTTCTCTGTATGTGTGTATTTCCAATCTTGTATAAAACATCCAATTCATTTACCCATGTAAACATATCTATGTACACACGCACACACACACACACACACACACACACACACACACACACACACACACACACACACACACACACACACACACACAAAAACAAACCTGAGTGACACACAGAAAAATATTCAAATTCCCAAGGAGACATTTGCACACATTCATATTCAGGAGAGGAGGAAATGATCAGGCTGTGGAAATGTCAGAACCAATCAGCCAATCACGGACAAGAACAGAAACCCCCACGGTCTGTAAGGCTGACAAAAATGAGAGAGTGCGTGCGTGTGTGCGTGCGTGCGTGCGTGAGAGACAGAGAGAGAGAGAGGAACAGGGAGAAATAATTGCCTGAGCATAGTTGAAACGATTTTTTTCCAGAAATTCACACATAAAAAAAGAGATTGTAATTACCTTTGCTGAGTTTGAAATTAAGAGAGATAGACAATTCACGAGAGAGCGAGAGAATATAATGCCAAAGCCTCATACTGTAGTTCTGTTTCTCTGTTTTGTAGTACTCTACTGCCCTCCGCTGGACTGAACCAGAAACCCAAATCAGGCTGTAACAGACTATACAGATAGGTGACAAATGAAAAATAAAACCATAAAGTGTTGGTATGTTATTGCTTCACCACAAGCCTTGAGAACAGCTTTGGTGCTCCTTGTCATCTATTTTCTAAGTCCCTTGGACTGTACTAGAGGGATCAACAACATTCTCTCAACAGATATTCTCTCATTTGGTGTTTTGATGATGGAGGTGGGGAGTGCTGATGAACCCAAATCTCCCTGAGGTGTTCAGTTGGGTTGAGATTTGGTGACTGTGAAGGCCACAGCATATGCTTCACATCACTGATTACACTATTCGATGTCCTCTTGTGCCCTGTGGATGGGGGCATTGTCATGAAATGTCAGTGGACACTCAGAATAACTCTGAACTGATTTTCCAGACCAGTGCTGCAGTAGGGTCTGGCTACACAGCGTATCATTCTGGTATATGGGAAAAACGCTCTGGGTTGTTTGAATTTCTTTAAACCAATCACAATAGTGTTGGGCGTCCCGGCGGCAGCAATGGTGCTTTGCAAAATACAGTTGTTTTTATCACTTGGTACTATTATCACAAGTAGCTAGTAGTACAACTTCACAACTCTTAGTACATAATTGTCTTTTTGTCTTTCACAATGCAATGCTCACAATACTTTTGAAATGCTTTTCTTCTGATTTGCATTAATACATTTCACCAACACTTAATCCAACTGCTCTTAATGGTTAGATAGATAGATAGATAGATATATAGATAGATAGATAGATAGATAGATAGATAGATAGATAGATAGATAGATAGATAGATAGATAGATAGATAGATAGATAGATAGATAGGCAATTTCCATCAACATGGAGCAGGATAGACAGCAAGGAATAGGAAGAGCTTGTGGACCAGTGATCTGTCAGGACAGAGAGGTGGGCTTGGATACCAACAGAGAGGCCAGAGAGGTGGGCATGGATACCAACACAGAGGTCAGAAAGGTGGGCATGGATACCAACAGAGAGGACAGAGAGGTGGGCATGGATACCAGAGAGGTTACTGTAAATACTGTAAAAACGATTATAGAGGACATCTTTATTGATCACAACTTGATTACACATTGGATAAATATTATGTAAATGTTAGATTTTGTAAATGTTGGGTAATGTAAGTGTATTACCTTATGTGAAATCTGTAATCTGTCTTTAACAGAGACGGTTCAGAACCGAGACGCCCCAACTCAGAGTAGGTTCCTGTACCTGTGTCCTGTCGGCACCGCCACGGCCACGCCTCTTTAGGAGACTAGCAGCAGGTCCTTGGTGTATTGATTCCAACGGGAGAAGTGAACGTGAACACAGATTACGAGCGAATCTTTCGCTCCATAGTCACCAAAGTATATATTGTCTATAAATATGTCTGATTGCAGAGACCCGGGTTCCATTCAGCCCAAGAGTATTTGTTCTGGGAGAGGGGTCAATTCTAAGTGGGATGGATAAGCACATAAGAAGCTGGGTTCATTCTAGTTTAATGATAGCCAGACAGATTATTTTAAGACGATGGATGAATGAAGGGGTGCCGTCAATCCAAGAGTGGGCCTGTGAGATGGCTAGGATGGTGGCGTTTAAAAAAATGTCATATAAACTGTTTGCCAGATTGGTTTGTCAGTTTTGTGCTGGGCAGAGACATGTATGATGGGCTTATGATGTTTGCATTTACATATGTTTATTTGGTTTATGGTTTATTGTCTATTTTGTTATTTTTTTGTTGAATGGTCTTGAATATTGTAGTCATTTTTTTTTGTCATCTTTCTTGGTTTTTGTCTGGGTGGGTGATGACAAAGGAGGTGGGGGGGGGGGGGTGTTCATGTTGTGAATTGTATGTTTTGTATGTTGTTTAAAAAATAAATAACAAATTGTTAATCACAAAAAAAGAATAAGATAGTGACAGAAGAGGAGGTGCCGGCCTAAATAGCCGGCCAATGGCAGGCTTATACCCACAGTCTATATCCAGTGAGGCAGACTAGTGATACCATAATATAATTTTAGTGGGCTTATTTACATTGTCCTGGAAGGTTTTGATGAATAAACATTTATACAACTGTATATCTCCAGAACCTGCCGTCCTGTACTTTACAACTCAGTGTCATTTAGGCCCAACATTTGCACCGCAGACTAAGAAGCTGTCTTTGGCAACTGGTTAAGAACCTCTGCTCTTGTTTTGCATCTTTTGTTTATTGGTCAACAATATTGATATGTTTAAATGTCAGAACACAGTAGCATTTAAACTTTAAGAGAGGAAGCATTTTAGGGGAGGTTTTTTAAAAGCATCATTTAAAACCACAGTGCGTAGTTTCTGTCTCTACCATGAGGAATTCTAAGTAAAAACTGTCGGCGTATCCACATGATACAAGCCTTCTGTGATCCCGCACCACCCCCACCTCTCCTCCACACAGTTGCTAGTAACCAAGGAGGACACGGAGGACTAAAAAAACACCAGCCCTTGGGGGTCACTAATGTGCTACTGTGCTGTGAGGGTAAAAATGAGCCTTTAGCCAAACATTTCTCATGGAAGAGATACCACATTTCATTTTCACCCGTCTCTGACAGAGTCTGTGCATCTGACTGTTAAGCAGTGTGATTTATATCTCCCTCAACCACTCCGACACACATCAGTCAGATGTTGGCAGGGTAACATGCGCTTTTACATTTTGGCCGAACAGGAAGAAGTAAAAGGAGGAATTCTGGGCCAAAGAATGAGACTTTTTTAGTTGCTCTCTGCAGGTCTCCTTTGAATCTTCTGGTCATTTATATCTCACTAAACAAATGCTAAACTTTTGATGGCTATGTCTAGACACTGGCAGCAATTGATTATGGTTAAGGAACAATTGTGCTCTTGGATTAATACAGAAAAGGTTTTCGGAAAATGTGTGTACAAATTTTAAAAAGAAACCACAATCTTTCGCTAACATTAACCAAAGTGGATTTTTTACTTAAACCTCACCACGACTGGGGGGGTCAGGATGTGAACCTCGTTTTCTGCTGTCACAGATACCTCCCTACGACAGCTGTGCAGTAGATGAATGAAATTGCATTCAATCAAAAAGAAATGTTGCCTCTGAACATAACCCAGGCAGCAGTTGTGTTTGAGAGCACAAAAGAAATATGTATAAAGAGAATTTCTAGTAAATAGGGTTGAGTCAAGTAAATTGAGGCCAAACCTCTGTTACACTGCAGGATCTTTTGTGTCTTGAAAGCTACCCAACACGGACAAAAGTGTGTGATTGTTGTGATTGTTGTGATTGTTGAATGTGCCTTTTCCAAGTCATGGATAATAACGTGCTGCTCTAACAGCCTTCAGTCTTCTGGTTTCTGACACCAGAGCATTAGTGAGAAGCAACACTGATGCTCGGTGATAAGGCCTGGCTCACAGTTGTTGTTCCAGTTCATCCCAAAGGTGTTGATGGGTTCAGGGCCGGACAGACCAGTCAAGTTCTTCCACATAAATTGAAAGCAATAACATTGTATGCTGCAACATTAAAATTTCACTGACTTGAAAGTAAGGTGGCTAGACCAATCAGGATCACAGACCAAAATTATACCAAAGTGCAAAAGCATACTTTTACTCATACTACATGTAGTTTGACATGTTACCATATTGTTTCGGGAAAATGTATATGTCTGTGCACGGAAATACATACCTAAACAAAAGGATAAGTGAGACAATGAAAACTGTGCTGCTCTCATCAGAATGAGCGATAACGGGCAGCTCCCTACAAGTCCACAGTCCATGCAGCATGTAAAGGTCTCACACTACCCTCTAATGACAACGGTTGGGATAGTACACATACTCAAAAAGGTGAAATGCAGCTGCACATCATAATTATTCTAACATATATCAAACTTAAAAGGTAAAGTAAGTGATGTTAATCCAATTCAATATTTGTCAAATTCAGTGAATATCTCCTCACAGTCACCTAGCTCTCTATTTTCTGTACAGTGTTAACACACAGCCCTGGCTGTGTAAATGAAAAACTGTCCAGATATGATTATTGGGGGGGGGGGGGTTGTAACCCTCCCATCCCCCCTGTAAATTATGCCTTCATTTCCGGGATTGCTCCGGTGCCACCAAAAGTATTCGCTGGCTGTCCCTAATTTTGCCCAGATGGCTGTTACCTTCCGCTTTCTTTGTGTTGGCGTTCTAAACTCCGGTGGATTTATGAGGACTATAGTTAACTGCTCCTCAGATCTCTGCAGGGTAAATAACAGACAGCTAGCTAGACTATCTGTCCAGTCTGAGTTTTCTGTTGCACGACTACAACAACTTTGAAACGTACACGTTTCACCAAAACAAGTTCCTTCCAGAGGATATTTTTTGCAACGGCCCGTGGCTCTGTCCTGCACTTAGCAAAGCCCAAGATGATTGTGACTGGTTCAAAGAAATGCCAATAAACCAGAGCACATTTTTCTCCCATCCCGGAATGCTGTGTGGACTAGCCAGACCTTCCTCCGCAGCGCTGTGGAGGAAGGAATATTGTATTATATTTTTTTTTATTAAATATTATATATTTTATTAATTCATATATCATTCATTTTAAATACATTATATTGTATTCCTATATTTTATATTTTTATATTTTTTCAGATTTATGTCATAGATCCATTTATACTTGTGTGATTTTCTTTTTATAATTATTTATATGAGCACTGTTGGAGGACGCTTGAGGACAAGAATTTCATTGCCAACAGCTGGATCCAATATTTGTGTTTACTGCTGTCAGGAGATGTGACATTGAAGTTTGAAGTTCAGAGTTTCGGGAAACTTCAACAAATTTGTTTTGGCAATATATACACTCTCACTCACACACTCATTTTAAAAAGTAGATATTACAGAATGCCACTTACTTTTTCTTGCCTTGTTGGTATGTCAATACACACACACTCACACATCCCTCTTTGTGTGGTTTGTGTTTGGATATCATCTGAAACCATTGGTATATATAATGTGATGTTTGTTAGTCTGTTTGTGCCTGATGAAGATGACATTGTTGTGCAGTGTGCAGATTTTACATTTTGCCATGATGTCTCTTGTTGTCCCCAAATGGGAGTTGGGTCCCCAAAATGTGACTGTAAACACTATTTGTCCCCACGATGGGAAAAATACACCACACACGCACGCACACACACACACACACGCACACGTGTGTTTTGTGTTTGGCTAAGCACATATTTGGATGTGTTGCTTCAGGCCAGCCAGTAGTTTGTCAGGTTATTAATAATGTATCATAGATCCATTTGAGACAAAGTGACGGCTTGCTCTCTGCACAGATAGATGCTTATAGATGCATGTTTCTGGATCTACAGACCAAACTCCTGAGAGGATACAGTTTAAAATATCACTGCTGTTGCCAGTCTGTTTGCACTTTAAGCCACAGTGATTACATAAAAACAGGCAAAGTGTTGAGGCAAATGAAAGCATGTAAACATGGACAAAGTTAATGTATTATTGTTTTTAAAAAGAGAGAAAAAATACAAATCTAACCTAAACCTAAATCTAACATAATCACAGTCACACTAACAGGAGGAAACAAGCTAACTTTAAAGGACCTTCAACAAAGGCTTAAAAACCTTCTGGGCCTCTCAGTGCTGGCTTGGTGTACTGTATCCGTCACCACCCCCCCCCCCCCCCCCCTCCCCCCCCCACCTACTGGAGGAGCCGGACCTTTTAACTGGACTGACACATCAACTGCTGTGAATTGTGTGCACAAACTGCGGGATGAAAAATGATTCAAAACACTCTGGGACACAGTTACAGCGAGTGACACTGCCACATCTACCACCATTCCAACAAAATGCAGGCGCCAAGTCAATATAAACTTCGATTTATATGGAGATGAAGAACAGCCAGATTAAAGGCCAACTACAAAACCGATTCCCAGAGACTGTATATCAGTGCCTTGGATTAAGCCCGTGGGGAGATGGAGTCACGCTTTTTTGGATTCAATGGCAATAAAGCCAATCACGGACTTGAAAAATGCTGAAGTTGTAGAATCAGAATGTATTGTTCCAATAAAACAGTACATCTCTAAAAAAAAAAAAGTAACAGCCAGGAAAAGTGGACCGTTAAAAGGCTTCTGTCAGAGCAGCGCACAGTTTTCTAGGCTGAGTGTGTTGTTGGCTCCTAAAGGTGAAATATGTAATATATGTACTGTGTTAAATCCAAAAATTAACACAATATGTCATCAGATTTGAATGAAACATCCTAAGTTGAAATACTATCTTTTCTGACAACAATGCTAATGCCAGTATTTTCTCCTTTCGAAATTCCCATTCCATGACGGAATGTCTGTTTGTTTTTAGGCCTGTATGTTGGTATCAACTGCCCAGTTTGACAGCCAGGCCAGGCTCCCAGATAGACCTGCAAAAACGTAAAACCAGCACGCTACAGCTGTATCGTTAGTACAGCCATGGAAGCAGCAAACAAATGAATGGGAGATAGAGATTTTACCCGACCTAAAAACCTTGGCATGTTTCTAAGCAGTTGCATGACCAGAGATGTAATAAAACCCGGGTAAATATTGGAGATGTGTTTGAAAGATGGACACAGCTTAGAGCCCAAAAGGACCCCGAGGTGGCTAATTTCCTCCTGAACAGGTAAGCATTAAGCTTCAGGCTAATTTATCACGGCTACTAGGGATGGGCATTTTCAGTCATTTCAACATGTGTGTACTCACATTGAATTATATAGTACTGGAGTTAGTTACTAGCAAACACAATTGAGACACAGCCAGTGAAGTGATCCCGACTGGTCCTGGCTAACGCCGCCATGCTAACACGCCATAACTGCTAACGTTACCGGAGGACCAGGCAAGCGGGCCACGGCTGTTTACAACCACCGTGAAAGACCTATGACAGAAACCGCAAGTTTGACTTCCTCATAATGGAAACATGCAATTTAACTTCGGCAAAACAACAGTGTAGTCTGTTCAGCGACCGTAGCCGACAAACGTGACCAATTTTAAGCTAAGAAAGCATCTAACATTAGCCACTCCACTGAGCTGCGGAGTAATGTCTGGCTATGTGAGACAAGCGTCTAGCAACATTTTTGTGGATGCTGCATTCTCAACCTGGCAACCTCCGTGAACTTCGAGTCTGGGGAGGATGGGCCGGGGGAGACGATTCTCTCCAGTATTTTGAATTTGGACTGCAGTGACCATTTTAAACGCTAGTGGTGAGATCATAAATCCTCGGTTAAGCAGTTGCCCAATTAAGTAGCGGAACATCAATTTCATATACTGTAGGCTCACCTATATGGTAGTTTGACCATTCACTAAGTAGAGAGGAAAACTCTACTGCACCTATGAGAATATTTTCGCAGAACTAAAACTCAAATTGCAAGGAATATCACTGTTGTGTGTTGACTGATTATTGTGAAAGTGTGTCAAAAATGTTTGAATTTGGCTTACTACAAAATAATTCAGTTTTAACCTCATCTAGCCTCCACCTACACTCCTCATCCGATACACACAAACACGCACACTTCAGTATAACACATTCACATATGTCTCATATCCAGTAAATGAATTATTCTCAGATACACATGCACACACACATATATACTGGTCCTAAATGAACTCACAAGCAAATGTGTACACACACATAATCTCCTCGCCTCTGAGTTTGGTGTAAATCCTCATCTTGCTATTACACCTCGTGTTAATTTCTTCAGGTTTCTGACAAGCCTCCAAGCTAAAGCTTGTTCTTTGTGTAAGTGTTTTTTCTGAACTTCTCCCTATCTCTGCAGATTAGTCAGGGAGCAAATTACCTGCCTGTACAAAAAAAAGCCCAGTCCTACACATTTTGCTGTGCTTGGTGTACAGATCTCCTTTTGAAGACAGACTGTGTTATTTCCCCTAGCCCTGCAGCAGTCCTTGCATGCAAATCATCATAAAATGAAATTTTAAAAGAACTGCACATGTAATCAGGCTGCTCTTATCAGCATCTGCACAAAGTGCATCCAAATCAGGCCAGGATCCCACACCACAGCAAGGGTCTCCACGTAAAAGGCTGGCTAATTGCTAATTGGGTTGCAATGTCTGACGCAGGCTCGGCTAACAAGAATTAAAATGCGGGGGCGTCCATGCCTGTGAAGTGTCTCAGGCTTCCTGGTGACAACCCCCAGAGCAGGAACACACTGACAAAGACCACAGCCACAGAAAGACTCTGAGAGGCTGCTGCTGCTTTCTCAGTTCGGCCTGCTTCAGAATATCACATAATGTCAAATGATTTTTGCTTTTCAATGACACTTCAGCTCCATTTACACAAGGATTCAAAACACATTTTCATAGTACGATATTAACATTCCTACATGGTGTCTCCCCATTGACATCTGAGGTTTATGTCTAATTGCTGTTACACATGAACAGATTATGAGACAATTTATATTATTATTAATGACTTTCGGTTGCTACTGACACTGTCAGTGTTCTAATTTGATTGTTGCATTATGTGTGTTGGTGGGCACTAAAGCTAGTTTGTAATATTGCACCTGCCATTGTTAGCAGTTGTCACATCTTTTGTTGAGCTTTCCCTATGCTACGTACAACAAGCCGAGGGTAGGTTAAGAGTGTTTTCAGACACTTTGGGATCAAACAATGTTACCAGCTCATATTTTGGAATGCTTTGGCTTGACAGCGTAGATTCCATAAATGGAACACTCTCCTGGTCAGGAGGGGGTGTACCAAACAATGTAAGTGCACTGTAACTTTATTTTTCTAGAGATCTGTGAATCGTATGGTTTTGTCAGCACATACTTTGGGCCATTTTGACTCAACAGTGTGAATTTCATACATTTAATAATGACCTAAGCTGAAATAACAGGGCATGCATTCCTCTGCAGCTACATTCAGTTCTTTAGAATAATGCATTCCCTTAACACTCAGGAAGGACACTTCAAATCAAACTGTGATAGGAATCAAATGCTGTTATCATCACATAGTTTTTTTTATGAGGGGCCGTCTGGGACATTATTCACAATTATCTCACACACATACAAGTTGAGGTGGTTCGGGCATCTGGTAAGGATGCCCCCCGGGCGCCTCCCTAGGGAGGTGTTCCAGGCACGTCCAGCTGGGAGGAGGCCTCGGGGAAGACCCAGGACAAGGTGGAGGGATTATATCTCCAATCTGGCCTGGGAACGCCTCGGGATCCCCCAGTCAGAGCTGGTTAATGTGACTCGGGAAAGGGAAGTTTGGGGTCCCCTGCTGGAGCTGCTACCCCCGCGGCCCGATACCGGATAAGCGGATGAAGATGGATGGATGGACATACAAGTGAAATGCTCTCACACAGAGTGCCAAAAAGCATTCACATGTACAGTGAGGAAAATAAGTATTTGAACACCCTGCTATTTTGCAGGTTCTCCCACTTGGAAATCATGGAGGGGTCTGAAATTGTCATCGTAGGTGCATGTCCACTGTGAGAGACATAATCTAAAAACAAAAATCCAGAAATCACAATGTATGATTTTTTAACTATTTATTTGTATGATACAGCTGCAAATAAGTATTTGAACACCTGAGAAAATCAATGTTAATATTTGGTACAGTAGCCTTTGTTTGCAATTACAGAGGTCAAACGTTTCCTGTAGTTTTTCACCAGGTTTGCACACACTGCAGGAGGGAGTTTGGCCCACTCCTCCACACAGATCTTCTCTAGATCAGTCAGGTTTCTGGGCTGTCGCTGAGAAACACGGAGTTTGAGCTCCCTCCAAAGATTCTCTATTGGGTTTAGGTCTGGAGACTGGCTAGGCCACGCCAGAACCTTGATATGCTTCTTACACTCCTTGGTTATCCTGGCTGTGTGCTTTGGGTCATTGTCATGTTGGAAGACCCAGCCTCGACCCATCTTCAATGCTCTAACTGAGGGAAGGAGGTTGTTCCCCAAAATCTCGCAATACATGGCCCCGGTCATCCTCTCCTTAATACAGTGCAGTCGCCCTGTCCCATGTGCAGAAAAACCCCCCCAAAGCATGATGCTACCACCCCCATGCTTCACAGTAGGGATGGTGTTCTTGGGATGGTACTCATCATTCTTCTTCCTCCAAACACGGTTAGTGGAATTATGACCAAAAAGTTCTATTTTGGTCTCATCTGACCACATGCCTTTCTCCCATGACTCCTCTGGATCATCCAAATGGTCATTGGCAAACTTAAGACGGGCCTTGACATGTGCTGGTTTAAGCAGGGGAACCTTCCGTGCCATGCATGATTTCAAACCATGACGTCTTAGTGTATTACCAACAGTAACCTTGGAAACGGTGGTCCCAGCTCTTTTCAGGTCATTGACCAGCTCCTCCCGTGTAGTCCTGGGCTGATTTCTCACCTTTCTTAGGATCATTGAGACCCCACGAGGTGAGATCTTGCATGGAGCCCCAGTCCGAGGGAGATTGACAGTCATGTTTAGCTTCTTCCATTTTCTAATGATTGCTCCAACAGTGGACCTTTTTTCACCCAGCTGCTTGGCAATTTCCCCGTAGCCCTTTCCAGCCTTGTGGAGGTGTACAATTTTGTCTCTAGTGTCTTTGGACAGCTCTTTGGTCTTGGCCATGTTAGTAGTTGGATTCTTACTGATTGTATGGGGTGGACAGGTGTCTTTATGCAGCTAACAACCTCAAACAGGTACATCTAATTTAGGATAATAAATGGAGTGGAGGTGGACATTTAAAAGGCAGACTAACAGGTCTTTGAGGGTCAGAATTCTAGCTGATAGACAGGTGTTCAAATACTTATTTGCAGCTGTATCATACAAATAAATAGTTAAAAAATCATACATTGTGATTTCTGGATTTTTGTTTTTAGATTATGTCTCTCACAGTGGACATGCACCTACGATGACAATTTCAGACCCCTCCATGATTTCCAAGTGGGAGAACTTGCAAAATAGCAGGGTGTTCAAATACTTATTTTCCTCACTGTATATATGTTCAGTGCTGAACAATTATACGCTCACATACTATACTGAAACCTCATACACATACACGTGAAATGCTCTCACACACTATTGAAACGTTCTCAAATACTGATACTTGACATTCATTTTTAAAAACCTCATATTAGAATTACATTTTAGTATAACTGTCTGAAATGCTTTAAAACACATTGATTAAGAAACTTAAGAGTTCACCCTCAGAAATATTGAGAGATTAATCAGGTAAACCTGGCATCCAGGAGGTCAGGGTGGATGGCTGGGTCAAACAAACCTGGGTCTTCACCCAGGAGACCTGAGTTCGTCATCTGTGCAAAGTCATCTTTTGGGACTTTTCTTTATTTTATTTTTTTTAAGATAATTTTTTGGCATTTTTAGGCCTTTATTTTGTTATTTCGTAACATTATTTTGTTTGGGTTAAAATAAGTATAGATACTTACGTAAATTAAATTATGAACATCGACGTATACAAATTAAATGAACACTGGTCTCCTGGGTGAAAGTCACGAGTTTGTTTGACCCAGCCTCCCAAGCCCAGACTTTTACTCCAACGCACATACAGTACATACTGTCCATACTTATGCACACATACATATGTGGTATGTGTACGGTGTACATGTATGTGCAAGTCAAGCATTTAAATTTGGCCTAGGCGGCTTCTCATCAAGAAGACTTGTTTTCAAACAGTACTTAGCCTTAGAAATCATTACAATGTCTGGCAGTCTTCACTTTAGCTGTGCACGCTCGCTCGAAGGGCATACGGTTCTCAAAGCTTAGACAGGATGGATTTCTTCTCTTGTGAAAAGTACATTATATTGTTTATGTTTAACTTACACTAAAAGATAGTATAATTATGTGGAACTTTACGATAACTCTAAGGTTTTCTTGTTCTGTTCTGACATGTTCTGATGTGTCACAGGTCCAGCTCCAGTATCAACTCACATCAGGTTTACAAGAAGAGGAATCCGTAGTGCAGCAGACATAATTAGATAATAAGTTGATGTCGTCCAAACAGCAATGAGGGCAGCGCATGGAGTGCAGACTGTATATCAAGGTCATGTTTGCCCAGGGGAGGAACCAGTGCTCTTAGCTGGGAGCAGGCATAGAGCATGATGGGATACTATATTAATAAGCTGCTGAAATAACTGCTAACAGCCTGTAACTGCACTTCATAAAAAGGGTGTCTTAGACACAAATGATCAATGCTACTTTCTTCCAGCACTAGAGCCCAGATAAGAGACCAAATGCATGCATTTGAACAAAACTATCAATGTGTCAGTGTCATTAATGTGTTGGATTGTGAGGGGTCTTTTACTAATGTGTCTTTCATGTTCCTAATCAACGCATTCTCATTAGCGGGTTTGTATGATATCCTACAAGATTACTGCAACCGCTGGCCAGTCACGACGGTGACGACCGGTCACATGACAGTTAAGTTTAGTGGTCTTTACAGTTAAATTTAATCGAGAGAAGGAGACTGTGAGCAAGGTACAGAGCACCGGGAGGTGATGGTTTTCAGAAGCCATTACAGTTGAGTTTAGCCAACAAAAGCAAGCGTCGTGAAGTGCTGTAGAACTCTAGACTGGGTAAACCCAGCCCGATCTGCCGGCGATTTGATTTCGCCCTGCAGCTCAGGCGGGAAACCTGTACACTTTTCTATCCTGTTTAACACGATGACAATAGAGAAGCAACGGCAAGCAGCTTTTTGTTTACACTCAACATAGCAGCCACCGAAGCGCAGCAACCCGTTGATGCCGCTGTCGCTGCTACGTCACCTGGATCGTTGGTCTGATTGGTTGAAGGACTATCCAATTGCATACAGAGTCATTTGAACTATGCCCGTTGATTACGCCTCTTGTGCAGTAGAAAATACAGAGCAGACTCCCCAGACTAATGTTCAATCTTAAAAGATTGAGCTTGGTCTGGTGATAGCCAGACTAGTAGAACTCGAGATTGCTCTTGTTCTCAAGACCACTTTTTGAAGGTCTTGTCTCAGAATCGACTGCAGTCTGTCACTCTCAGATAAAGAGGACTCTGGATTTTTGTTCAAGACCGGTTAAGACCACAACTGCAGGGATATCACTAAATTGCCTGTGCACTGTCGGATTTATGTGTCAACATCATTACTGTGATTGGATGTAAAACTTCCTGCTTCAAATGCAACCAAGAATTTGACTCATTTCTAACTTTAAATTTGTTCCTGTTAACCCCCTCTCCCCGCCCCCTTAACACGCACTCCCAAGAAAGGGAATGAAAAGGCAGACAGGAGAAGCTTTGGCTGTCTGGGAGATGTCAGCCAAATCCTCGGTAATAACATTTGGTCATTCCTAAACCATAAGGAGTTTATTTGCAAAAGAGCATCTAAAAATGGATTCTGCAATGTAACATTGACTGAGACAGCTGGGATCTTTCAAATCAATTTGTGGAGTGCCTACGGTTAGGATTTTCCACACTTTATCTTTTAATGCAGTGTGGGACTCGCACTGGTCTGGTCTTGGTCTTGTCTTGGTCTCGATACACTCTGGTCTTGGTGTTGACCTGGTCTCGGTTTAGGTGGTCTTGACTACAACACTGCCAATATGCGGCAACAACAGTTACGTTTAGGCACCAAATCGACTAGTTAATATTAGAAAAAAGATTGTGGTTTGGATTAAAACAATCCCGGGACATGAACACCCGTTTCCTGGGTGAAAGTCTTTTGTTTTCTCCTTAACCTTCTCCGGGACATTAACTCCGCTCCACCGCTTGAAAGCCCAGAGTTTTAGGACCAATCCATCCACCCCGACCTCCTCACTACGTGCCTCTTAACGTTCTTATACAGCAGCAGTCAAGGCGGTGCTGACAGTAGTCTCGCATTGCCAGGCCTTCCTCTACAGTGCTGCGGAGGAAGGTCTGGCTAGTCCACACAGCATTACGGGATGGAAGAAAAACGTGCTCTGGTTTATTGCCATTTCTTTAAACCAATCACAATTGTCCAGGACGGCGCAAAGCACCGGACGGAGCAATGGTGCCTCTGCAAAATAGTCTCGGGAAGGAACTTGTTTTGGTGGAACGTGTACGTTCAAAAGTTGTTTTAGTAGAAAACTCAGATTGGACAGATAGTCTAGCTAGCTGTCTGGATTTACCCTGCAGAGATCTGAGGAGCAGTTAACCATAGTCCTCAGAAATCCACCGGAGTTTAGAACGCCAACACAAAGAAAGAGGAAGGTAACGGCCATCCGGCCAAAAATGGAAGGACATCCAGCAGAACTTCAGACGGCACTGGGACTATTCTGTAAATGAAACGTCCTCGATATAGACTATGCGGACAGTAGTAAATACGTGGACTAGTGATGAAATTATGACTGCTCAATGTTAAGACATTTGAGAAAAAGGTCTACATTCATCTTATAAAAATATACAGTTGAGAGTGTTAAAGGGCTACTCCAGCAGTTTAGCATTACACTTCCATTAAGTTGGGGGACTACATCCATCATGTCCACATCACTTCCGATGAAGATTATGTGATCTGATTGAAATCTCCAGAACAGCTACTAAATGGATATTGAGCTAAGAATTTTTTGTCAACTGCTGTTTCCAAGGCCAAGAATGAATTTAGAACCTCATCCCCAGTTTGTAATGCAGGCTTTCAAAAAATGTGTCGTTTCCAAACGTCTAAATGCAGTACATGTCACTTAAGTTATTTTCTCAGGACTTGACAAAGCTCCAGCAGAGGCACAGAACCGATTTGTTCAACTCTTTTCACAGGCTGGTACTCCCCATGACTGTGAACTGACTTTGAAGGTGGTTTAGCAACAATGTCACGGTTTCTATTGTGCTTATATTTAGGTCCCAAAATCCTGATGACTTAGCAGTTAGAGTGTTGTCATGTAAATCTAAGCACAAAACATCCCACACACGTGTTAAATGTCCAGATAAACTTAATTGTTTAGAATTAAATCTTTTTTTTTTTTATCTGTGACCCAACAACATGTTTCACATTGTAGCATCAGGTTTGCTTATTGAATAGAGTATCATTCACATTATACTTGTATTTTCAAGGGCATGAAGAGAGCTCCATTGATTATTGATGAGATTTCGTCAAACATTGGTCTAATAATACTAGAAATCTTCCAGGCATGGATTGATTAACATATTCCAAGGCCAAAATTTTGCTGTTGGTCCCCCTGCTGACACCTCAACTAAACCTACTGCTCTCTGTGCCTTAAAGGTGGAGTCCCGTCACTGCTCCTTCAGAACGTTAGCATGTGCCAGATCTACCGTCCCTCTTGCTCACTCCCACTGCTTTTCTCTTTACACATCATGGCTTCTTCCCTGTCCTGTGCACAGGTGTTGTCTTGTTTGTTTCCCATTTTCAGTGCACACAGAACAGACAGCAAGCAGACCATGGAGGGATATTTGCTGAATTTCACAAAATGATTGGATTAGAGTCGAGGACTCCACTTTTAAATTATCAGTTCAAGTGAAAGTCTAAGAGGAGTAAAGATAACATGTCCTCTGGCTGCCTAATACATTTCACAAAGGCTTGGTAAATCATTCCATAAAAAGATAAGGAGATGAATATTTGCAGTAGCACTTACCAGTGTCAGATCAAAATGTCTTGTTCAGGTCTCAAGCAGTTAACCAAGCAGCAACTACCAGGTCGGAAAAGTTAAGTCAATGGTGAAGTCGAAGCCTTAAACCTGCATTCCATCTAACTTCCAACAGGGGACCAAAAAGAAGTATAAGGCCTCCTGCACACTGGCTGCGTGGCGTGAGCTTGGCGTTTCTGTTGCGTGGCGGCTGCGTGGCGTTTTCTATCTCATTGCACACCAGAAACGTGTCTGACGCGGCGCTGCTGCTGTTAGCCTTGTCTGTACACATGTATGTATGTTTTCCATTGATAAAATGAAATAATAGCGACAACGTCGGCAGTATTGATGCAAAATAGGCTACAGAATATTTCGTTCTGTATTGACAGGTGCAATATTTGAAAAACGATAATTATTATTTATTTTTTTTAATTACATTTATATCTGCATTTATGTCAAAACCTAGAGACTTTCAAACATCAAAATGTCATTTGTTAAATGTATTTGTGTCATTTTGCTAGGAAACGCTTCCAACACGCTTGCGTCTTGCATGAAAAATAGGCGTTGGTCCTATTTCTAGCATGTACGCGTTTTCAGCGTGGCTCGAGCTGAGCCTGAGATGTGCGTGTCACACAGGTGGTGTGCAAGCTTTAACCTGTTAACATGGGAGCTGATATAAAAACGGACACGCCACGCAGCTGACGGGCTCACACCACGCAGCCAGTGTGTAGGAGGCCTAACTTTATAGAGAGGCAAAGTCACTCCCCTTCCGGTGGATCCCAGGGATCTTATTTCTTTAAAAAAAATAATTACCGTTGTCAATGGAGAGAAACAAATAATTTTTGATCCTGTTTGAATTGAGCCATGAATTACACAAATTATGTTTATAATTTTTAAAGTGAAATGACTAAAAACTTACACACAGTGGGATGGGACCCCTTGGGGTCTGAGGCGCATTTTGCCCTGCTGGTAATCTTCTACATGTGCTCCTTAATACACTCTGATGGTCTGCTCTCCTCTTTATGCCCTCATTTTTATCAAATGTAAAAACAATTAATGTTTATTCCCTTCCATGTGCTTTTTCATGTGCAAAGACTGCAATTCATTTATAGTTAATTCTCAATTATTACAAATCTACTTTATGCATTTTTCTTCATCTCATTTGGTTGTGTTGGTGGTTATAAAAGTACACATGTGGATAGCTCCTTTATGTGTTCTAGTTCCAGTTCTACTATTTTTTTTATAGCCATCAGATTGCATCATAAGTCCCAAGCTGAATACCCATAGGCCTACAGTAAGTTCACTCACACAAACCCACATGAGCCAATATCATGCATATGTAACTTATGCTAAACAGACAAATAACTAAGTATAACTTATGCAGCATGAACATGAACACATGTAACATAACACTGATTTGTCATAATGATAGCAAAATGGTGTGTGCAAGTGTGATGATGCTTTGATTTGATGTTCTCAGTCAATACTGACTGCATGTAGTCTTCCTCTGTGTCTTTTTGCAAATAGTTCAATATGAATTGAGGTACCAAACGGGAAATAGTCTACCTGAACTCAATCCCCTAGTTAATCTGCTGAATGGATATGTAGCTTGTATCTTTAATCATACAGTCTTACTCATCATACAATGTATCAAAGTGATTTAGAAGCGAAACTAACAGTGTCTGTTTGGCTGAAGATGATGATACTGGAGGTGACGCTCGTGCAGTGCTGTTCCCCACCACATCACACTGCTGGTCCAATATGCAGTCCAATACTGCAGCCTTTTCGGCAGGGAGCGCGCTTCCAAATCTACCTTCCCGCTGCGCTCGCTCCCCGTGCCTTAAAAAGCCGCGTGCACGGCTGAAGGTCACTTAAACACAAAAGGCTTTCAGCGCTGCGGTCCAATATAGCGCATGCGCGCTGCCGGAGGACTGCTTCACAGACCGCAATATGGCGAGAATGCCTGGCAGCGGAGACACGGAGCAGGAGCAGCTGAGCTGTCCCGACAGGAGCGGGGAGGAGGGGGAGGAGGAGGATGAAGATGAAATCCAGGAGGTCCAGATCACCGGGGAGGAAGAGGACGAGGAGTCCGACAGAGATGGTGCGGAGCTGGAGTGGGAGTCAGGGGGCACGGTGCTGGACTCCAGCGGTTCCTCCGCGGAGATGCAGGCGGTCCTTATGCGGAGTATGGACCGGGGAGAGGAGGAGGGAGAGGCGGAGCCGTGCAGCGGCACCATGCCCGCCGGGATGGAGTCTCACCTGGAGGGAGAGCTGCAGCGGTCGGAGCGGAACAGGCTGAGCGAGAACACGCGCCTGGCCACCCGGTACGCGGTGAGGATCTTCCGGGAGTACCTCAGCGAGAAAGCCCAAAGTCCAGACTTTGAAACTCTGGACAAGGACGCGCTGTGCGCGGTGCTGCGCTCCTTTTACGCGGAGGCGCGCTCCAAGAGTGGACAGCTGTACAGCAAGTCGTCCCTCATCAGCATCCGGAGCTCCCTGAACCGGTACCTGAACGAGCCGCCCTACTGCCGCACCCTGGACCTCACCAAGGACCCGGAGCTGCGCAGCGCCAACCTGACCCTGGCCGCGGTCATCCGGCGGCTGGAGGAGCAGGGCGCCGGGCCCGTGGTGCAGAAACAGGCCATCACGCGCTCGGACCTGCGGAAACTCTACGAGTCCTCTGTGTTCAAGAGCGACACGCCGTTCGGGCTGCTCAACAAAGTCTGGTTCGAGACCTGCATGTATTTCTGCACCCGGGGCCGCGAGAACCAGCGGGAGCTGGAGGAGGACTCGTTCGGCCTGGCGGTGGATGAGGACGGGAGAAAGTTTGTCTACTTTAAAGCTCTGGGACCGTACCACAAGTCCCGCTCCGCCGCTTGGACCAAGAAGCGTCCGGACGCAGACGAGGACACCCTGCCGCGGATGTACGAGACGGGCTCGGAGCAGTGTCCGTACGCCAGCTTCGTCCGCTACGTGTCCAAACGGAACCCGCTGTGCGGGGCGTTCTTCCAGCGGCCTCGGGAACACTGCTGCGCGAGCGACGTGACGTGGTACGAGAACAAAGCTATCGGGAAGAACCTGTTGGGCACCAGGATGCAGATGTTGTCGCGCGCCGCCAAGCTCTCCAAGACCTACACCAACCATTGCATCGGCGCCGTCTCCATAGCAACGCTCAACAGCATCGTAGGCGTCGCGAGCTCCAGGCCGACGACTACGCTTTGCGTTGCCTCGGAAACGGGAAACGGCCACGCGCTATCCCACCTGCAGCTTGTGATCCCGTACCTCCGGCGGGTGACCGACGTCGCGGACGTGAAGCCGCCGCGGACAACGATACACACAGAAACAGCCGACAGGGTCCGCGCCGAGGAGGACCCGGGGGCTCCGTACGCCAAGAGGCTGTGCGTTCGACCCGGGACACGCGCGCCATCGCCTATGGAGCGGAAGGACAGCGAGCCGGAGCCTGCCAGAGCCCCGGAGTCCCACAGTCATCCGCAGCCCGGTGGGCGCTCCCCGGCCGCTGTGTCCACACAGGTAACAGATGACACGTAATAGTTTCTCTTCTCCCGCAGCCTGTGTGTTAACAGCTCGTGCGTAAAATCCGCCGCAGCGTGCCTCAGCACCGCGTGAGTAACATACTGCGCACAGAAAGTTTTATTATGACAAATGAAGGTCTTACAAAAGTGGAGATGTCCACGCACCTATCTTTTAAGGAGGACGTATTCTGTAGCCGATAAATACAGTGCACAGGCCGCACTACTCACTATTACACTACAAAAAGATCCATAAACTACAAAACACACTGTGAGTTTACATGTCTATGGTAAAAGAACATGAAAAACACACAACTGTGGAAAAACCATAGGATTTAGATTTTTAAAGAAAATGTATTAATTAATAAAAAATGTTAAAATACATTTGCAAATGTATCAACATTTTACAAATATGTATCTTTTATTTAATAGAAAACTGTTATATTCAAGTTTAATGTGGCCAAGTTGGCTCAGTGGGTATATAGAGTAGGCGCACACACGCAGAGGTCCAGGGTTTGAGTCTGACCTGTGACCATTTCCTCCATGTCTTCCCTCTCTCTCACCTAGCTGTCCTATCAATTAAAGGCAGAAAAGCCCAAAAAATAAATTTAATACTGCAAAGTAATTTCTTAAATTAGATCAAATTAGTGAATACAAATTAGTAAGTGTAAAATTTAAGCTACAAATTAGTTTAATTTTGGAAAATTACTGTATTTTTTACAAGAAAGTTATTTTACATTACTTCACAGATTTTTTTGGCACCAAAGCTGCCATTTTTTTTGTTTTGTTTTACAGTTTTGTATCAAAGTGTTATAGAAATAATGAAAGGGGATAAGCCTAGTTTACATGTTTATACTTTTTAAAAGATCAATTTGTGGATTAGTTTACCCATGTTTAGTGGAAAACTTTAGTGGAGAATTGGCACAGTACTGACCATACATAGCCTACTGATAATGGACGAAAACTTTACACATTTAAAGCCTCTATGTGTACAATTTGTAAATGTTCAACTTGTGCCTTCACAGTCATTTAAAATATGCTATAATCACTTAAACATTTTACAGTACATTAACTTTAAAGGTGCTCTAAGCGATGTCACACGTTTTTTAGGCTACAACATTTTTTGTCACATACAGCAAACATCTCCTCACTATCCGCTAGCTGCCTGTCCCCTGAACACACTGTAAAAAAAAAAGGCGGTCTGTGTAGACAGCCCAGGCTCCACAAACGGCAACAAAAACAAACTGGCCAACCTGCACCACCAAACATAACAAACAGTGTTCCAGCCAATAACCGACAAGAAGGAGTTGGTTGAGCCATTACCGCAGCAGCGTTAGCACATAGGCTACTTCCAGAATGCGCGTTCATGATTTTTTTCAGGAAGCACGGAAGGGAGGGGGAGGGGATGGGATGAGGAGGAGGGAAGAGCGAGCTAGCCTCCGCTTTGTTTGACAATACTTCAACCGTCAACAAGAAGTGCCGTCACCCAACATCGCTTAGAGCACCTTTAAAGCTACAGATATTTTGTTTTAACAGTGTATTTAGAGACTATCTGGTGAACATAGTGGAGCTTTTAACAGCTTAAGAGACAGATGTATACCCTCTGGAGTTGGTGGAAACAGAAACAACTAAAGGAGAGAGAATATTGGACAGACATTCATCAGGTGGACACAAACATGACTCTAAATCAATGCTAATGTTAACTGCTGGATGTGTAAATAGGCAAAAGTTTGTTAATATGTTCGCCCCAAAATCTTTATAAAAGTGAGATTATGTCAGTCAAGGTTTTAGCTTGTTCCCCAAGAGGGCAGGAAAAAATGGTGTTAATGAAAAGTTAAGGACACTAATTATTCTCATAATACACACATTAATGAGACTATAAACTGCCAAGTGGCCATAAACCTGATGATGCTATTGTGCTGGGTGGGCAAACAGAGAACTGTTCAGAGAATAACTCAACCAGAATTCAGGTCAAGGACTTGAGATCTGATCTTGCAAGACTTAAGGCCAATTTATGCTTCTGCGTTAATCGACACTGTGGATACGTACAGTATGTAGCTACGTGGAGATACGGATCCTATGCCATAGCCTGATGTGCATCTCTCTAAAAACATAACCTCACGTCACAGCGACGCAGACCGCAACAACTTTGATTGGTCCGCTCGGCCGTGGCTTGGTAGCGTTGCTTTTTTCCCCAACTCATTTCCAGGTTCTCCTTCTCCATAAATAACATGAAATCAAGGAGAGGGTTAACTTTTCCTGCTCCAGATTTCCCACTGTGGTCAGAAGGAACAGGAGGAGACACTTTGTTACTCTCACTATGACTCTAGAGTCACTACTCGCTCTGAAGATAATCACTGTCACTCGCTCTACCCCACACACACACGCCCTGCTATTCTCTTCAAGAGAGATCGTATAAACTTCAGGCCACTTACGTAGGCTACGGTGAAAGCTATGCGCGGAGCCTCCGCAGAAGCATAAATCCCGCTTTAGAGTTGAACATAAGACAATGAATAAACTGAACAGGTTTGAAGAGAGCAGTTTGGCACACCAGTGTAGAAGACCTTTGTTCTCAGCCTGTCAGGCACTGGCCTCCAACCAGCCGGCCAATTGCTTCTGTCTGAGCCTTTCCGCTTTTCCTCTTGCCAGGCACCTGGCATTGTAAAGTAGCCTACAAGGCAATCTGGATCTGGATCACAGATTTACTGATGCTAAAATGGAGAATAGACATTGTTCATACTTTATACAGAGTGAGCAGCAGCTTCTTGTGGAAGTATGATAAGGTGAAACACATTGTTTGTAAAAAAAAAGAAACATGAGCGCTGTAATGAAGCGAGAGAAAGCGTGGCAGACAATCGCGGACCGACTGAATGCGTTTGTAGCCTAAAAATATACATTTACTGACCACTGCTCTAAATTGAAACTGTCATAATCATACCATTCAATGATTAGGCTACTAATCATTTGCACAAATGAAAAGTTGTGGACTCTAAAATCTAGAAACTATAAAGATAATTAAGTGATAAATATAATGCACACTGTAAACATGAATGTAATATATAAATATATATTCATCAGTTATTTCCCTTCAGCAGAATATAAGGTCAAAAACCATTGGGGTGTCCTCTCCCTGTTGTTTCATGAATGTACAGTAGTCTACACTATATACAGTAGATATTGGTACAGTGAACTAAGACTATAATTAAGGAGGATTTTACAATTAGGATGTTTTTTATAATAGTACAGTCCTCCCAAATTATAGTCCCAGTTTACTGGACAACACAAATTGTGTGCTAAGAATGCCAATTTATTGAATCCTTTATTGTTAAAGAATACAAAAAAAAATTAATCAACTAAAATAATTTAAGGTGCACTATAGAAACACACAGCACTTTCTATATTGTCCTTAGTAACTGACTTCATTTAAACTTTATCAGGCTTTTCTAATTATCTCAACAACTGCCATAATATATTCATCAAACTTCTGACATCAATATGAACAGCAGTCTTCATACAGCAATATAACAGTAACAATGACTGTCACATGAATACTTATAAAAAAAATAATGGTCCCAACTTTAAATAACAGTACTTAAATGAACAGCAATATGCACCTGTTGTATTTTAATGCAGGCTGATAACAACAAGGTAAAACCACTGCTGAGTGATCAGAAAAGGCTCCAGGATTAATAAATCCTGGCTGTTAGCCTGGTCAGGAGCAGGCTAGCTGTAAAGAATAAATCTCCATGGTAAATTAGGTTAGGGGTGCATGATATATCGACTCAATATCGTTATCACAATATCACGATGCACAATATTATATCGAAAGTGTCGCAATAAGTGGCAATATTTTGTTTATTTTGTGGAGCGCTGTGTCCCGTCCGTTGGCTGTGTGGCTTAGTTGTGTTCAATTTTGAGCCCGCTGGAAACGCTATAATGATCATCATTTCATTGGCCAGTTACCGTGCCACTTGCACATGTTAGTACACGTCAGTGCACGGGTCCACTATGTGACAAACCCTATGTAGTGTAACACGTGTGTGTACATTTCAACAGAGTGAAAGTGTAAGTGAAGAAATAGATAGACAACAAAACAGAGCGAATCAGAGAAGCAAAAGGAAAGTTGTGTCCTGTTCTCTTTATTTATTTATTTTAAATAAAACATAATAAAACATGTCCTGTTCTGGAGACATAGTCATTATTTATTTATTCATGTTGTACCAGTCCAATATGACAGTCAGTTGAAATAAACCTGGTGTTGTAAAAAAAATGAATCTATTTTGATGCATTTTCCCATAACTTTTGTAATTTTACATATGTTTAAAAATATCGCAATTAATATCGTTATCGCAATATCACATTTTGTCAATATCGTGCAACCCTAAGTCTTAGGTGCCTCTGCTTTTGTGAAACCGAGTCAAGGCTAAATTGAGCCAGGATAACTGGGAAATCCCGGCTTAATCCCTTATCTTGGTTTTGTGAAATAGCCCTCAGGGCTGCCTGGGAGCTATCATTCTGAATCATCAGCACTTCTCTAAAAACACATACTGGACCTAGTGGGTCAGGCCTGCCAGCCGGATCCCAGGATGTCACAGGCTTCAGTGTGATTGGCTCCTTGCAGAGGGAAGCCTTACCTGTCAGACTGTATTGGTGGAACAGCAGTCCTATAGGCCTGGACAAATATATAAACCAAAATAAAATACTACATCAACGGGGTGTATTATAAGCCCCCAGTAATTTATGCTAATTAAGTACTTCGAGTTGCATTGATGGTTTTATTTGGCCACTTGGGGGGCAACAGAACAAGGAGTGAACCAAACACAATATTAACATATTATAACCTTTTAAAGTTGCAAAAAGTTGCCTCGTTTTACACATCCAGCAGACATGAAGCAACATTAGCAAACAATTTGGGTCGTGTCTCTGCTCACTTGATGAATGTCAGTCCAATATTCTCGTCTCTAGCTGCTAAATGCTCCACTACAGTATGTCCACCAGCTAGTGTCTAGCTGTGTCCGTCTGCTGTTTGCTACCAAGCAGGTGATGTACAATGGCTTCATGAACAGCTGCCTTCTTCTGCTGAAAATGAGATTGATGAGAGCTGTGAGACTGAAGTGAAAACAGTTGAGGGGCATACAACCAAAACCAAAATGCATACTCACAACAAATGGACTTGTGCACACAATTCTGAAAACTTGAAGGTCATGTCTAAACAACAAGCCTCCAGACTGCTAAACTCTGCGCACAAATCCTATCATTTAGCACACTTTGTTCACCTGGAGAACACTTCAAAAGAGACTCGTTCGAGATTAACTGTGCCTCGCCTGTAAAGTGGACGAGAGCAGGCGGCAGCAGCCGTGGGCGGAGACAAAAACCTGCTGTCAAGTCGGACAGTTTCCAGCCGATTCCAGCAGCCTTCAGGCTGAACAGGAGGTCACAGAAACACTCATATCCTGTAAGGTCTGATTCCGATTTAATAAAATGTCATCAGACACATATATCAGCTTATACACAGTCTCCAGTTGTTTTTATTATGACAGAGTAGCTGTCAGAATGCTCTACATGCGATCTGTTGCTGATTTTATTTAACAACAGACTGTAGATGATCTGTAATCTGAACAGATTTAGTCTCTCTGACTTCTAAACATAACTATCAGCCACACAACATGTGTTCTGTACAGAATAAGTCTTTAAATCAGACAAATAACAATTAAAATCCCTCCAATTCAAAAACAATAAAAAGCTTATATAAAACGTCATGTTGAGTCGATTCTGAACCAGTCAGCTGTTAGATCAGCTGAGAGCCAGGCGTTTCCCAGCATGCCCTGGGTCCGCCCGGGTCTTGCAGTCAGTGGAGAGCAACTGCGCTGCCTGCGTCTCAAACCTGCGGCCGCATTTGAATATGTAACATGACCTACATGAACACCAGTATTTTGATTGTAGTGTTTTAAATGTATCACAGCAGTGTTTAAGTGACGCTCTGTAAGCGATATGGTGTGTATCGTTTTGGTGAAGAAAAAAAAAAAAAAGAGTGCATTGTTTAATTTTGCAAGAGTTTGTGGAGTTTTGACACAATGATTAACTCTTTTCAGTTTTGTGTGTAGAGTTTATACTTGCAGGAAACATGTTTAAACAATTTGGGAAAACTTTATTATAAAAATATCAGTGCCGCTTTAAAGTGACTGTACATCTGTGAAAGGTCTAAGTGATTTGTAATGATGCAAGTAGGAAAAAATTCCCTGTCAAAACTGGCACCACTAAAGGAAGGGCTTTTCAAATCCTGCACATACAGCCTTAATGGTGTGAAAAACGAAAAAAATTGTTGAAAGACATTAAAAGCTTTGTAGAGCAGAGGGGGACTGCAGAGTTGGTGATAGTTTTCTGTGGGTTTGGCACAGTGACACTTTTCACATTATACATAGTTAATATGACAATGATTGATTAGTGAGGCTGAATCTGATGGATCAGTGGTGTCTGATGCTTTCTTCACATAAGTTTATGTCTCCGCCACTTTGGTATAATAATAATGTAGCCTATATTTAATTTGTGCACTAACACCAACTGATGTGGGATGATTTGGTCAGTTGTGACTTAGTCTCAGCGCTGTGGAGTAATGTCTGGCTGGCTGCACGAGTTAACATTCTGGTATAGGGGGAAAAAATGCTCGGTTTGTATTTCTTTAAACCAATCACAATTGACTCGGGCGGCGCTAAGCTCCGGATGCAGCAATGGTGCCCTTACAAAATAGATAGCAGAGATGGCAGAAAGGGAAGAGAAAGCCCGACATCCCGCACAGATAGACGCACCGTATGTCAGGCTTTATACACGCACTGTACATCCGGTAAGACAGACCAGTTGTGACTCTGCTCTAGACATTGTGCCTATGATCTCTAAAATAAGTAGAATAGTTTTTACCACTATACTAATTATAATAGTATTATAATTTTATACGGGTACTACTACTGTGTGTGTGTGTGTGTGTGTGTGTGTGTGTTTTTTGTGTCGCAGGACAGCTGTGGCAGCAGCAGTATGTCCAGTCAGCAGCTGGTCTCCGTGTCTCCTGTCTCTCCTCTGGGCTCCGCCGGCATCCCCACACCAGCCCAGCTCACCAAAACCACCGCGCCTGTCCACATCGATGTAGGAGGACACATGTACACCAGTAGCCTGGCCACCCTTACAAAGTACCCTGAGTCACGGTGAGAGAGACACACAGCCACTATGAAATAAACCTTAACATACCTTTAACTCCTGAAAAAACACAGAACACCTGACTTTAATACAAGGTGTTTGTTATAGTATAAGAAATGAAAATGACGAACACGTCACGTGGGTCTGGCTTCTCCAGCCGGCCATAATGGCGGCTCATTCAGAATACGATCTTGTATTTTACGAAAATACTTTATAGTGTTTCTGAAAACAGTTTAAGCAAGAAATAGGCCATGCAGTTGCTGAATCTGTCTTCATTTCAGATCGACAAAGGTCAGTTTAAAAGATTTTCGTCAGATTTTGAGAGGCGTTCGTCCCACTCATCCCGCTCGTCATTTCCGGGTTAGCACTCCACCAATCAGATTGGTCATTTAGTTCGACTGCCCGCCCTCCGATTCAACATGCCAAATCGGCCAAAATGAAGGCAGACGGCCCCTCCAACAGACAACGGCACGGAACACACCGAAAAGACTTGAGTCACTGACCTCGCCAGACTGTATGACGGCCGATTATCGGGTTGGTGTGTCAGGGCCATTAGGCCCCGATCAGACAGAGCACTTTTTAGCAGCCTCAGCGGCTTTTCAATATGTGTAAAGTGTTTTGCTCGCTGCTTTTGCGTTGCTGAGCAAGTCACATTTTTCAGCTTTGTGCACCTCACGTTTTTGCAGCAACACACTGAGCGCCTAACCTGACGCGCTAGATAGTTTGTTAACAAAAAAAAAAAAAACGTGAGAAGACGTCTTTGGAAACTGTTTGGAAAAGGGCAGGCACTTTCAAAAAATACCTGGCAGGTGATTGGATGAACCATCTGTCTATCACGTCTGCTATTGTTGTCGAAAAGTCACGGCCATCACACAGAGCTAAAACACGCTGTAGCTGCCATTAGCTCCTCACCGTACGCTGATTGGTTCGGTCCGCTGCTGTTCAGATACAAACGCATTACTTAAAGCCTGACAGGATGGATTTTTTTTCATGTGATATATGATCCTGTAAGAATCAAGCTGCTGTGCAAGGTAACTGAACATCTTGAGTTGAAACTTAAACTCAGACAGAAAAAACGCCCAAGCTGCTTATTTTGGGCGTAATAACGGTTGGCTTCGACATTGATCCGATTTTGGTGTCTTTAACTGAAAATGCGCTTAAGGAAGCTTCATGAAGTATTTTCAATGGTGGAATGGACTCCCCGTTGACATCAGGACAGCAGAAACCCTACATGTCTTCCGCCGCAGAGACAGAAAATTCTTTCTCTCATATTGTCTCTAAATGTAACAGTTGAAGTTAGGTGATCTACTATTTGGGTTGTAGCTAGTGACGGACAAATGAAGCCTCATGAAGCTTTATGAACCATTTTCTTAATTCTCTGAGGACACTCAGAGAATAAATAATAAATAAAATGGTTCATGAAGCTTCATAAGGCTTCATTTGGTCATCACTAATTTGAACCTAGCCTTTAAAGTTACCTTTGCATGTACTGCAAGTAAAGTGGGAAGCTGTTAGTCAGATTTCATTTCTGATAGAAGACCTGGTCATAGTGACAGCCCCAGGCAGAGAGAGAAAATGACCCATATTTCCACCATCCACTGATGTCACAATACAGCAGTGGATGATGGGAGGTAAAGGCTGCTGCAGCATAACTTTACCTAACATATTCAAATAAGATTGGAAAGTGGCAAAGTGTACTTTTTCTAAAATGGAACCTATTATGCTTTTCTGTATTTTCTGCCATATCTATAACATTGCAATACCAGATTTTTTTATGTAAACCAGGGCCAAAGCTTCAAATAATGAGGCAAGACAGATTCATTTGTATAGCACATTTCAGCAACAGGGCAATTCAAAGTGCTTTACATAAAACATTAAAGAACAGTTAAAAACAATAAAAAAGCAACAAAAAATGATAAAATACTAGAATAAAATTTACAGTGCAGTATAAGAAATTAACAATTATTTAAAGAAAGGAAACATCAAAAAGAAAGGTCTTCGGCCTTGATTTAAAACAGAGTTGCGGCGGACCTGCAGTTGTCTGGGAGTTTGTTCCAGATATGTGGAGCATAAAAACTGAATGCTGCTTCCCCCTGTTTAGTTCTGAGTCTGGGGACAGCAAGCAGACCTGCCCCAGACGACCTGAGAGGTCTGGGTGGTTCATAGTGTAGTAGCAGATCAGAAATGTATTTTGGCCCTAAACTGTTTAGTGATTTATAAACCAGCAAAAATATTTTGAAATCAATTCTTTAAGGCACTGGAAGCCAGTCTAAAGACTTCAGAACTGGAGTGATGTGATCCACTGTAATGGTCTTAGTGAGAACTTGAGCAGCAGCGTTCTGAATCAGCTGCAGCTGTCTGATTGATTTTTTAGGGAGACCTGTAAAGACACCGTTACAATAGTCAAGTCTACTGAAGACTGAAGCATGGACAAGTTTTTCCAAATCCTGCTGAGACAGAAGTCCTTTAACCCTTGATATATTCTTAAGGTGAAAATAGGTTGATACTTGTCTTAATGTGGCTGTTGAAATTCAGGTCTGAGTCCATGACTACACCAAGATTTCTGGCTTTTTCCATCTGTTCCTAACATTGTCGTTTGAAGCCGAGTGCTGACTTTTAATCGTTCCTCTTTTGCTCCAAAAACAACCACCTTAGTTTTCTCTTCATTTATAGAATAGAAAGTTCTTGCACATCCAGTCTTTAATTTGTTCAATGCATGTTAGTCAGTTTTTGTATTGGACTATAGTCCCCTGGTGATAAGGTTATGTAAATTTGTGTGTCGTCCGCATAACTATGGTAACTTATTTTGTTGTTTTCCATCGAAGCCAGTGGAAGCATGTAGATGTTAAACAGAAGAGGCCCCAGAACTGAGCCTTGGGGAACTCCACACGTCATATTTGTATGCTCAGATGCATAATTACCGATAGACACAAAGTCCCTATTCTTTAAGTAGGATTCAGGTAAACAGATTCAGGTAAATGTATTCAGGGAAACGTATTTCAGAGAAATCCCTGTGAGCAAAATCCTCAGATTTCTCACTGTGCTGAACGTTCCGCTTTCAACGTTTTTTTCTACTCTCGGCTCTGTGTCACATAACTCGGAGCTGGGTTGCTATGATTGGTCATCTGCTCCAGGCAGGCTACTGAAGCGTTTGTTTTAGGCTAACGTTACTGCAGTGTTTATTGTCACAAGTACTGTAGTTACATGCGTATGCCAGATAAGCTGTAATCTTGGCTACTAATGTTGTTCATGGTTTAAATGCCTTTATCTTTTTGACGCTAGAAAGTGCTGGTATACTATATTACTGTGCACTGCTAACTATAGCAGCTGCATGCTAACGGCAGAAAACCTGTAATCTTGGTTGTCAATGTTGTTAATTTCTCCCTGATTTCGGGTCACATTACTGCTAAATCATGTCCGGTTGTGTAGTATTTGGTTTAGAAGCTTTTATTGGTGTTTTTCATGGTACAAAGTCGTGCTATATACTCTGTTTAAGCCACCAATTGTACGGAAACAGCAACAGAAGCGCTTATACAGAAAGCTGACCAATCAGAGCAGACTGGGCTTTTTCAGGAGGGGGGCTTAAAGAGACAGGCGTTCCATCAAAGTGTTGTAGACAGAGGGTGAATACAGAAGCAGCAGCCATGGGCAGTATGAGAAAATTTGTGTTTTTTGAACATCAAAGCATACAAGTATGAACCTGAAAATACTAAAAAAAAATAGTTCCCCTTTAAATCTGTCAACAAGGTCTGAACATTGAGCTGCTGCAGAGCATTTCAGAGCATCTGTGGCCAGCTAGTCTATATCCACGATGTTCCACTTCCGGGATTGCTCCGGTGCTACCGGAAATTCCGCCAGATGTTCCTCTTTTCGGCCGGATGTCACCTTCCTCTTTCTTTGTGTTGGCATTCTAAACTCCGGTGGATTTATGAGGACTATGGTTAACTGCTCCTCAAAACTCTGCAGGGTAAATCCAGACAGCTAGCTAGACTATCTGTCCAATCTGAGTTTTCTGTTGCATGACTGAAATCAACTTTTGAACGTACACGTTCCACCAAAACAAGTTCCTTCCTGAGGCTATTTTGCAGAGGCACAGTTGCTCGGCCCGGCGCTTGGCGCCGCCCAAGACGATTGCGATTGGTTTTAAAGACCTTCCTGCGCAGAGCTGTGGAGGAAGGTCTGGCAAAGCAAGATTAGCGGCCAGCAGACATGACAGCCTCTCCAACATTTGGTTAGTATTTGATGAAGAGGCCTCTCTGATTCTGTCTCTATTGTTTCTGGCAGGATCGGCCGTCTGTTTGATGGAACGGAGCCCATCGTGTTGGACAGTCTTAAGCATCACTACTTCATTGATCGAGACGGCCCCATGTTCCGTTACATACTTAACTTTCTCCGGACCTCGAAACTCCTCCTCCCTGATGACTTCAAAGTGAGTGTGTGTCTAAAACATTGATCAGGTACAGCCACAGTTTTATCACTGCAGCGTGTCTGAACAGTCCCAAATTACAGGGAAACACATGAAGAGTCCAGACTGTCAGAGGAAGGCTTTTAACTGTCACATGACTACAGACCACTGAACAATTCCTTGCTAAAAAGGCACAACAACCTTGGTTTTGTTTTGTTGTAAGTCATATGTTTTCTTTACTTATTTACTAATAACTTCTGTTAATACATTCCATTTGTATTCACTTTTTTAATAACTATGCTTTTTTACATTATAGTTAGTTATATTTTATTTCTGTGTCATGCCAAACATTTTGGCCCATTCCACATGGGATTACAAGACACCACAAACTTATTTATTTAACAAACGTATTCCAGTCGCATATACAAATAATTTGGAGAAATACATGAATACAAATATATATATATATATATATATATATACACACACACACACACACACACACACACACACACACATTACATACAAACAACAAATCCTCATCTACAGTTCACTCGATAGAGCTTTTGTCCTCTTCTCCCAAGCTTTCTCAAGATAACTGGCTAAGTTATGTTTCAAATGTGAACAGCCATCTCAGTCTTTGAGCATCATCCATATTTACCAAATCAATCTCTGCTTTTATCTTACGAAACAAAAAAAATCACGCTGTTCACAATAAAAAGGACAATAGAAAACAAAATGGAACTCATTTTCTATGTCATTCAAACAACACATGGGACAGATCCTTTTTTCCTCTTCTAAATTAATATCGTTCTGTTTCAACAGTCAAAGGCAAAGCCCCAGATCTCACTTGAGCACATAAAGATCTTTGCCTTTTTGACAAATTCTATACAACATAATTCTCTGTGCCATATTCCGGTTTTATCATCACAAAAATACGCAATTTTGGCTTAGCCCATGTATCGTCAGCCCACTGCTTTTTGTCTTTAGCAAACACAGATTCTTTAAACAAACCAATATTCAGCTTTTCATTATTAAGAAACAACTCACCAAAACCATAATTACAAAACAATTTGCATATATCATTAGACCAAGGACCAAGAATGTGTTTATCCCAGAGAAATATTTTCCTCGTCAACCTATTTGCATCCATATCTAATAAACTATTCCATAACTGGGCCATACATATCTTCCAGCGAGCCTCACATGATTCCCATCCCATGTCTCCCACTATCGCCAATGTCGGGGTATATTTATGCACACCCAGAAAATATCTTATGGCACTATTTTGCACTAATTCATAATCAGATATATTCCTAAGTCCTCCAACACCCACAATATAATCAAGTATAGGGCACACACAAGCTTGAAACTATTTAGAATAAGTTTGAAAACTTATGTCTTTCAGATTCTTGCTTTTACCAATGATTCCTCCCAAAGCTCTACGTGCTGAATCAGCAAGAACCTTAACACCTTTTCTGAAATTCATATGTTCATCAATATAGAAACCTAGATATTTATATGAATCTGCAATGTTCAGCTTGCGTGACCCAATTTTAAACTCATAAGTACTACGAGGAGTTAAAGGTTTTCTAAAGTGAATTATTTCTGTTTTCTTTCTATTGATAAACAGTCTCCATTTTATACACCAATCATCAATATAGGAAAGCATCCGCTGCATATTATCTTCAGAGGGTGAGAGTAATACTATGTCATCCGCGTACAAAAGAATACTTATTTCATTTCCACATCTTATCCCACAATTCAATGCTTTAATTTCCTTTGCCAAATCATTTATATAAATTGCAAATAATGTGGGAGACAAAGTATCACCCTGTTTTACCCCTGATGATGTTGGAAACCAGTTTGTATGGAGTTCATTCAATCTTAGGTTTCTACGCACTCAGCAATTTTCTGACATACATAGTTGTTGCATTATGCTTTTTATACCTAACCAACACAAAAATGATCCCCATTCAACAGACTGACTGCACTCAGTTGTTGATGTATAACTATATTGGAAACAATTTTCTGACTTCCTGTCAAACGGTATTGACAGTAATTTCACTAACTATTTGCACCAAGAAAAATTGTTACCCACGTATTTACATTGACTTCAGTGCTGGCAGGCTACTCTCTGGGCTGAATTAGCCACAGTCAAAGAAACTTTAATTCTCCAACTTTCTGATTCATTAATTTATTGTTTTAATTATGTGCAGAAAACCATCTAAAGACCGTAGATTTAAAAAAAGAAAAAGTGATTATAGCATCTTGAGTACATTCATATGACTTTGTTTTAGGCTCAAAAAAGTAAGAAAAAAAGTGTTGCACACTCCGGCTCCATTTGCATTTCTTTATTTTATTTGGATGATGTTTCAGCCCTGCGGCCTTCTTTAAAATCAACAATCAAAGTCAGACACATGCACTGATGTATAAAGGCCACACCCCGGTCACACATCTGTTGGGATTAGATAATCATATTCCACCATTAGAGGCCTTCAGCAAATCAAAACTTCAAGTGAACAGTGGCAAAAGCTGCAGCCAGTCACACTACTTTTAACTAAATGACGAGAGCCACAATGTGTCAGACTATATATAGAGCTTTCAATTGAATAAGAAATCCTAATAGATATATAGCAAAAGTTAGACATCAGCCCTAGATGAACAAACAACTTTATCTATCCAACAAGTAGAGGTACCTTACAGAAAACACTGTAAATCATAATCTATATTCAATCCATGAGATGACAGGCTTCTCAAACTATGGATACTATAGCGGTCCTTTCTGGAGGAAGCCATCAGCAATTTTCTAACCGTATACATACCAGGAACTATATTCTCAGAAAGGCGAAGCACTGCTACTTTCTGCTCCTCACCACTGGGCTTCTCAGGTGCAGCACGCAAATCACTCCGCCCAAGTAGCAGTGCTTCGCCTTTCTGAGAATATAGTTCCCAGTATGTATACAGTTAGAAGATGGCTGTGTCTCATGTGACCTTGTTATTTGTACACACTGTGACTATACAAATCACAACATGTAAATAGGAAAATGTTGGCGTTATTTTGTCACTTATTGGGCGCAGTAGGCTAGATGGAGCCGTTTACCTCCAGGATCTGTGCTAAGCTAGGCTAGCGGTGGGTACGTCAGACAGAGTTACAACACGAACGGAGATGAGAAGGGTATGAATGGACTTATCTTACTCTGGGGGATACGGTGAATAAGACAAAGTCCCAATAAGTCGGCGTGTTCCTTTAAATCATAAAGCAAAAATAAACTAACGGTGGGATGTGTGATTAGTGAGTTCAGTAAGATGAGTGGGTGCATGAGTGAAAGAATGTGTACTGTTGTATGGCGCAGCAAAACAAGACAAGGATGAGTCAGTGAGTAGTGACCACAACTGAATCCGTGAGTCCTTTTAAAAGTGCACGAGCCCACAGAGCCCAGGTTCTGCCACTCTACTGACAAACATCTGCCACGCCAACCTGCAGTACCTGCAAGAAAAGAAGCCATACAAAGTGTGTGTGTGTGTGTGTGTGTGTGTGTGTGTGTGTGTGTGTGTGTGTGTGTGTGTGTGTGTGTGTGTGTGTGTGTGTGTGTGTGTGTGTGTGTGTGTGTGCTTGCAGGAATACTCCATGCTGTATGAAGAGGCCACTTTCTTCCAGCTGACTCCCCTGCAGGCCGAGCTGCAGCGCTGGAGAACAGAGCAGGAATGCGGGGGTGTGCGTCCGCAATGCGAGTGTGTCGCGATTCACGTGGCTCCGGAGCTCGGTGAGAGGATCGGCGTGAGCGCCCAGTGGGCCGTGATCCAGGAAGTCTTTCCTGAGGTCAGAGACGTCATGTCCAATTCCATGAACACCAGCTGGACCCAGGACTCCACACACGTCATTCGCTTCCCACTCAACGGCTACTGCCACCTCAACTCTGTCCAGGTACAACACACACTCTGGGTTCAAAGGTCCAACCCTTTACACCAATGTTTGGAAGGGATCAGACAGTAGTGGCTGGACTGTCAGGATTCTCTGTCAGCATATTTCGGCACCATTCATTTCAGTTCAATTTATAGTGTCAAATCACAATAGGAGATCTCAGGAAACATTACAGATAGAGCAGGTCTAGCCCACACTTTATAATTTACAATGACCCAAACATTCTGGCCCGCTGCATTTGTCCTCCCCTGCAGCAAACCCAACAGCAGCCTAAACGCACTACCCCCATTCAAAATTAATGGAAAGACCTGTGTTTTTGCCGTAACCATCTGACGTCCGACACAGGCTGTCTGAAGGAAGTTTTAATTTGGCCATCACTAGGATTTTCTGCCATTCTTCTCTGCAGATGCTCTGTCAGGTTGGATTACCCCCTGCATGTCATCATCCATCAAATTTATTGGGACATGTGTTTTTCTTGATTTTCATATGACTCAATATTCAGTCAAAACCTTGTAATATATAGAGCATGTTGACAATATGCCAACAACTTTCTTGTGTGGCGATAAATTGATGGTTGATGCATTTCGTTCCTGTTTGTCTGCCTATCTGTGCTTCAAGGGAAATATCAGTCAGGCAGAGATACAGAGAGAGGAACAGAGGACTCCGGAGGGCAAACACCACATGATGTTCACTTCAGTAGGAAGGGGTGGGGGGGAGAAACTAATGAACTACTTCTGAAGTAGTTGATGTTTCAGGCTGTGTGAGATGGATTTTATCCAGAGAAAATGAAGAGTGACCCTGGGCCCCGGAGGGCTCTTCCCCAGCTATTGTTAGCATAGGCGTAGATTTCGATATCCTGGGTATATTTACCTTTGTCACGCCCCAAAATGTGCATACACCACTGACCTGAGATCAGCTTAGTTTTCTGAATAGGTCGCGCAGATCTCAGAAATTTTATACATTGTTCATCTGCTATTTCATTACTAAATTCACTTCTGAGACTTTTTTTATGCGAGAAATCGACTATGTAAAGCCCAAATATGGGCCGTTTTATGAAAATTGATGGCTAATTGCAAATTTGGTAAACTGTGTCGGACTTCAGGAGCTCCACAAACAGTACAGCGGCAGCCCGCGGCCCGTGCTCACTCCAAACTCGTAAAATACGGACGTTTGGACATTGGCTGTCAGCGTTTGAAGAGAGGAAAAAATGACCCTTCAGCATGTTTGTAGAACATACCGGGGAGAGCAGCAACTACACATAGGTTTGAAGATGACGTAGTCGCGAGTAGTATGAAAGGCCGACCCAGAGCCAGTCGCGGTGCCTGGCGAGGGGCTGCCAGCAACGGGGAGAGGCAGGGGATCCTCCCACACCGTGCAGCGGAGGAAATGCGCTTTTCCTCCGCTGCTCTCCCCTGTATCTCCACGTGAAATCTGCCCCATGCAACGGAGAGAGGCATCCGCTGCTCTCCCCCTGCCTCTCCCCGTGAAATTCGCCCCGTGCAACGGGGAGAGGCATCCGCTGTTCTCCCCTGCCCCTGCCCGGAGCCGGCTACGGGGGTGAGGCACAAACGTATGTTGAACGATAGTATACATATTGAGTATGTACTGCCGACGATGCAATTTGGGACGCAACCAAATGCTTTAAATTGATCTATGAAATGTTTAACAAGCTCCATCTTTTTTCCAAGCTGTTTTCTTGACTGGAGAAAACGTCTCCAAGTGATGGTGTCTGGTTTGTGTGTGTGACTGCAGGTGTTGGAGCGGTTCCAGCAGAGAGGGTTCTGGATCACGGCTTCGTGCGGTGGTGGAGTGGACTCGTCCCAGTTAAGTGAATACATTCTCCGGAGGGAGGGCCGAGGCAGCCAACACCCCCCCACCCTCATCCAAATAAAACAGGAACTCATGGACTGAACTCACGGAAGTGGCCCGTTTTGCACACACATCAGCAACTGTTACTCAAAGCGAGAACAGATTCACTTTGAGCAGACATGAATACATGGAATATCTTACGCTGCAGTGTAAATACGCTACATAGGTGAATGAGATGTTATCTTCTTTAATACTTAAAGGGAAACTACCATTTGTTTCAACCTGAACCCTATTTTCTTGTGTTTTTGTGTCTAAGTGACTGATGGGAACAACAATTTGGACGTTGGTCCAGAATGAAGCTTGGTCGCTGCAGTTGGCAGCGGACAAACAAGCTACAATGTAAGTTAACAGGGCAATTGTGTAGCATTTACATTTGTTTGCTTGTTTTGCCACTGACAGGCTCAGATTAATATTCTAAGTGTCTGACAACATTATGGAAAGGATTTCTAAGGAGGTCGACCTTTCTGTTAAAGAGTAAGATCCTTTTTTTAAACATAAAAACATCCGCGAAATTGCGTTCACTAAAGCCACCAGACTCCATGAAAATAAACAGTAATTTTAGCATCGTAAAATACACTTCGTTCAAAGTCGACAGAAACAAAATGAAACTATTAAAAAGCCGTTTTTGGTTCGTCTTTCCACAACTTTGGTTGAAATAAACGCATAGTTTACCGATGTACATGTGAAAATATGTTGGCTCAATACACGCTAAAAGTATTGTCTTTTTAAATGGAGTCTGGTTGGTTTAGCCCTAGCGACCTCAGAGCGGTTTCTGGTTAAACAGAAAGGTCTCAAAGAGGTCTATCTCTGTAAGGATCATTTCCATAATGTTGTCAGATACTTAGAATAATAATCTAAGCCTGTCAGCGGCGAAAACAGCAGTGTAGTTGTGGACCAAATTGACGATGCACATTTGCCCCATAGGGTTACATTGCAGCCCAATCTGTGGCTGCCGGTTACAGCGTTCACGCTTAATACTGGACCAATTTCAAAGAGTGTTGTCATCTTCTGTCATCTGTCAGTCACTTACACACAAAAGGGTCCAGGTTGAAAAAAAAAACGAAATTACCCTTTAACTCAGAGTTGACACATACATTCCAGACAGTAGTACCATTACAGTAGAATAAATAGAATAGGAAATAGGAATAGGAAATGTGATTCTATATAAATTTCAGCTACACTAGCATTAGCATTTCTATTGATAAGAAATGGAGGCTAAAGTACTTAGCGATGTGCAGCATACATGACATCTTTTATCATGTAATTTAATATTGTGATATAGTATATTTCCTGACAATCCAATTGAGAAACCATTGATGGATAACATACCCAGATGCTAATGTCTGTTTTTGGCTAATCCACTGAATTAGATACCTGAACCATTTACTGCATCACATTGATGCCATATTGCACATAGTCCTGTTGACACATTTCTGCTGTTTAATGATATACTGGAATATTTGCCAACCCTACCATCATGCTGAGGCTGGAAAATGTGCCATGTCTACATATACAATGCATGTACTTTAACCTCATGCTGATATTCACTGAATGGTGCACTAACACATAATGGACTCCTGAAGCTATGCTTGGGAACTGGCTGACGGCTACAGCTCATGATCTGACTGCATGTTTTTACAAGGGTTTCTGCACAGTCCAACAGTTTAAAGATATAGTATTTTAAAATGACAACTGGACACTCATACATTTTGTTATGTATGTTTAATCCCCTCAAGATACCATTTTGTTATTTTGTGAATTAAAAAGCCCTGGCAGATTGATACCGATATTGGATTTTTTTCTGAAAATATCCACCCATGAAAAAAGATCACATCAGTAATTTGTTCAAATACATATATGTAATGGCCATGTGAATTACGACTCATCATCTGTTATAGGAGCAAGGAAGGGATTGACATGTTATTGTTCCCGGCTGATAGGGACAAGTTTTGGAAGACGATGACAGTTCAGAGGACCTGTTGATTTGTCAACAGCAAATGAACATTTTACATTTTACATGCTCCAACAGAGAAAATGACTTTGCTCAGACTGCTCAGCGTCTCCTTTAACGTGCAGGATGGATATCAGCAGCACAAGCTATTTGCCATTCACACTTGTATCAGGTCTACACAAACCATTTTGAAGACAATCTTTTTTTCAGCCAAGGCTACTGGTTGTTCTGTATATGTTGTATAAGTACTGTATGTTCAATGCAACTGTATATAAGTTGCAGTGTATAAATCATGAGTCTGTTTTGCATGAACTGTTGCATTGCTTTGGAATATTTGCAGAGACCATAAGTGACTATAACCTGGAGCAAATCTGACATGTGTGCATGTGTGGTAAAGTACACCTTAGAGCACAAGCAAAAAATAACTCTTATCTACTTATTTATTTCAACCTTCATTTGATTTGTGGTATGAAATATCTTCATTGTACAATTTCTCTTTATTTTGCTTAAAATAGAGTTGGAAGACCAATCTATACAGGAAGGATTTGAATGTTTTCCCATGCATGAATGCAAATGACATCTTTTCCACATATCGTTTATAGGACACGTTGGGGGTTAGCGTTAGCCCAAAAAGAAACATGCAGCAGCAACCCAAGCCAGCATTATTTATTTATATATCATGTTTTCTCTGTTTTGCATAATTAATGTGAGATAATTTCATGATGAATAAACAAGAACTCATAACGAAAGAATTTCAGAGACAAGGCACATTTGCAGTGCTTCCTCATGCTGTGGTGGCACTGTGCAGGCTGGACAGTTCCAGCCTTAAAGGAATAGCTCAACATTTTGGGAAACATGCTTATTTGCTTTAATGCCAAGAGTTGAGATCAAATTTTCTCTTGTGTCTGTACTCTAAATACGAAGCTTTCTATACAGAAAGATTTAACAAACGCCACATTTAATTAGTAACATCTAGAGAAGCTGGTGGGTGGATTAATTTTACTTTGGACAGAGCCAAAACGTTTCAAAGTTTATAACATTGAAGGGCTATTCACACTGTACGCTGCGCTGAGCAAAGCGCAGCGCAAGCGGCATTTTGCGGCTGGCCGCTCTTGCGCGTGCGACGTGCATTCAAGTGTCTGAGAAAAAAAAATAAAAATAAAAAAACACAGAATACATGTGGATCCACAAACGGAACATGGACGAGAGGTTGATTTTGGCCGTCAGCGATCTCCCAAAGCTGTATAGGCTACGACACAGGCTGCTGTGGAAGCATATTTCACCATAATAGGCATGCCAGCTGTGTAGATTATTGTAGTCTCTTAATTTAAATCATTCAGGTTATTCTCAGTTACTTTGGGGCATTTGTCAAATCATAATTTGCATTTGCACAAAAGTGAGTGCATTTCTTAAAACAATTGGTGTAAACTGCCCCGCATAGTGACTGAAAAATTGTGTATTTTGCTGGAAATCTTTTGTTTGAGTCCAAACCAAGTATTTATACCAATGAATCAAACTGACAAGTCCTTATGCCATTGTTTATACTAAGATAGTCAAACTGCTTTGTGTTGTTGTCCATATTTAACAGTTCATTCTGTAAGTATAGTCTAATGAACAATGCACATGAAAGGGAGAACTATTCCCTATGTAACAAAGTTACACAGTCATCGCTGATCTGAGAAATGCGCCAAAGCAACTGAGAACTGTAGCCTACTGTTGTGAGCTGCGAAAACCAAATACCAAGTTGATTATACCGCTCCATACAGATATGTGTAGGATATATTTGTATTTTTTATAATTTATACTCTTATTGATCCTCAATGGGGAAATTACAATTTACACTCTGTTATTACACAATAATAATAATATTGTATTTGTATGTTTATATGATGCTAAATATGTTTGGACTGATTGACACAAGTCATGTTCATTTTCATTGAAGTTCATATATTATTAGGTATATAGGTAGGTATATGGCCTTTACACAGAATAACTACCCATTTCCAAGTGTGTAAGCTCCAGTTTTGGAGGAATTAATTGCACATATGCATTAAACAAAATGTTTTCCAGAGAATGAATGATGCATGTATGAATGTAGGCTCATATCTTAGCTCTATTATACCCACCTACCTCTTAAGTATATAGACATGCAATGACAGTGTTGAAATGCAACATTTTATTTAGAAACTAAAATAATCCACACATATTCATCGATTTAGAGGAGTGGAAGAAAAGGTGGAAGAACCTAAGGGACAGGTACATAAAGGAGAGGAGACAAAAAAAAGTGGTGCAGGGGCAGACTTGGAAGTACTTTTCCATACTGTCTTGTCTGGAGCCACACGTCAGGGAGAGACAAATAGCCAGACGCGCCGTTGTAGAAATGGGCTTTTGGAATGTTGTTCGCATCCGGGAAATAGTAGGCCCGACTCTTGTCAGCAGACTGTCAAATTTCTCCCTGTTGAGTCGAAAGTACCCCTGGAACCGGTCAAAGTGAAAGCAGAGCTCCTTCACCAGCTGGAATTCCCCCAACTGCTCTCTGGACCTGAGGGTCTCGTGCACCCACACCCTTCTTGCTGCGGGTGCCTTCCTCCATCTTCTCCTCACAACCAGGGCAAGTGCCAAGGCTTTCTTTTGTTTCAAAGACAGAAACATCGTCTCCACCAAATCACTACTGTGTATCCTACACAATGTCGCATGTACTGCACGTCTGATGTAAACACCGAACGCAGACGTGACGTGCATTCAAATATTGGCGCATGTATGACGTAAATTTGCGCTGAGCCCGGCGGCAAGCACAACAAATATAGTTGGGAATAGGACAACCTAGCGGCGAGCGCAGTGCGTGCCGCATACAATGTGAACCGGCCCTGAGACTGCCTCCCTCACCTGGTGTATTACTTCTAAATTCACTTTACCCAAATGCGAGCATCACAAAACCTGGTAGGAAATAAAACCCACAGGAGCCTTTTACACACAACGATACACTGGTAAGAGCCAATGAGGTTTAACCATGTATCCAGCTAATTTAAATCGCTCACGTTACTGTATAGTGTCAACAGTTAACTTAATAAAATATTGTATGTGGCGTTTTCTTTTGCGGGGTGCAAATGTTCCACCAAGACAAGTTCCTTCCTGAGACTATCTTGCATGAAGCCAAAAAAGTACAACTGTCACGTCTAAAATGACTTGAATGATTCTTCCACACCGTGCCGTCCATGGAGCAGGCGCACTAGAGAACACTGCCAGCCGAGCCGGCATGACTGGAGATTACTGATTTAATCGTGTGGCTCTTCTAGACTTCTTAAATATTATGTTATCTGAATTGATCAAACCCTGATAGTCATGTTGCGGGGGTTGTGACATCTCTTTTATAGTTTATGGAAATGTCTTTTTTGGCCCCATGGCATCACGTGACGGACACTATTGTTATTCCACTGTTTGGCCACTATTTCAAAAAGGCTTCAAAGCCGGGCCTCCCTGCAGTCATTGCAGCCAGGGACTGACTTGGACCGACGATCAACCCTGGTGTGTCAGCACCTTTACATTTCATCCTCTGCTCTCAGAATACAGAGCTCCCATCTGTCCCAGAGTTACAAAAAAAAAAAAAATCTGCAGGTTGCACGGCCTTTCCTATAGTGGCCCCTTGCTCTGGAATTACCTCCCCAACCGTAACCTAACCTCCCCCACACCTGTGTGAATGATGTGCTTGTGTAGTCTGTCCTCCTCCAGAGAGGTATCCATTAAGGTGGATATGCACTTACTGTATGTGAATAAGGCTCTTTTGAATTACCTTCGACTTCATCAAGACGTTTCAGTAACATAATTCATATAAATGTGCGTGTACAACGTTTCATGGCAATCCGTCAAATAACTGTTGGGACGTTCCGTTCTGGACCGACCCACTAACATAACCATCCCCAGAGCCACGCTGCTTTGGTGGCTAAAAACAACCAAAGACACAGTAAACTGTCAGGACGTGACACATTCTACTTATTTTAATGGTCAAACAATGAACAAGCACAATAACAAAAGAAAACTCAACATTCAACTGAGAAATACCCTTCTAGTCTTCTCTTTTTAATCCCACTCAGGTTCATCAACATCAAAACCAAAACTGTGAGTGCTTCAGAGACCAGCTGATTACCATCACTGATCCAGAACATCATACTAAAATAAATAGTAGGTAATAAACAAAGATATGATGGAACTGAAACAAAAGTACAAAGAACGTTTCTGAGGAAAAAACAAAGATGTAATGCAGCCTATTTTTTTTTTAGACAGATTCAATCATTAGCAGTAGGAGTTAGTTAAGGTAGTCAGAGCATGGCTTTGTACAGAGTGAGAGAGTGGGACAGGAAGTGGTCCTGCTCCATACACAGCAGCAGATCCCTCAGCATGACCCGAGTCACTCTCTGTCTGGGCAGCAGAGTCACCTGACACACACACACACACACACACACACACACACACACACACACACACACACACACACACACACACACACACACACACACACACACACACACACACACACACACACACACACACACACACACATCATCACAAACAGGGCTCCCACACATTTTCATGGACAACCTTCCTTTTCCATGAATTTTCAAGGACCCATAATAAAATGTACATGACCATTCACAACCTATAACACCAACAAAACTGTATAGTATACTTTACTAAACTGTAATTATTCTGTGTAAATAAACAACAACCTTTTCCAATCTGTAGTTGGTCTAGTTTAATCCTAAATGCCTAACAAGAACGGGAAACGGCATGCGCAAAACACCCCCCCGACATGAAGCTGCTGGTCTTCTGGCCAGTGTTTGACTCAAACACTGATACCATTTCTTTTATTATAGAAAATGAATAAAATAGAGGAAGAATGTTTGCAAATCTGCTGCACTTTAACATAAAATCATCCAATTTCCAAAACCAATGTTGCGAACCCAAATCAAACTTTTACCTTGACAACCAAAGTTATTGGCAACTGTAAATACATTAGACATTTTGGAGTTAATTCTTGACCTACGGAGCAGTAGTCTGACAGATAGTCCCGCTTTGCCAGACCCTCCTCCGAAGCGCGCTGAAGGAGGGTCTGGCTACTTCACGTAGCATTCGGGGATGGGGGGAAAACGTGCTCTGGTTTAATGCCATTTCTTTAAACCAATCAGAATCGTCATGGGCGGTGCTAAACTCTGCACGGAGCCCAGCCGCTGCAAAATAGTTGTGCGAGAGAAAACTCAGATTGGACAGATAGTCTAGCTAGCTGTCTGGATTTACCCTGCAGAGATCTGAGGAGCAGTTAACCATAGTCCTCAGAAATCCACCGAATTTAAAAAGCCAACACAAAGAAAGCGGAAGGAAACGGAAAATGCATGCATCCGGCGGAATTTCCTGCAGCACCAGAGCAATCCCAGTTGTGGAACACGAAGGATATGGACTATTTGACAGAATACTGAATGTCCACTTACTGTCTTTTACTCTTATTATTTTTTTTTTTTCAAAACAGCTATTATGTTACAGGGCACCCCCCAGTGTATTGCAAGCCCGGTGGCCCTCTGGGCCTAAATTGCCCCCGCCCCCCTTGCCTAAGCCACTGGGAATTATTTGTAATGTATTTTTAAGAAGTTTTTTAAATTATAGTCACAGTGGGGCGGCTCGGTTGGAAACTTAGTCATATTTTCAAATCTCCAGTTAGCTTTTTTTTAAATTTTGTGATTCCGTCCATGATTCTGTTATCACAGAAACTATGTGGCTCTACATTAATGCTACCATCAGTCTGAGTGGCCCCAGGCGGGCCCTCGTTGAAAAAAAGACACTTGCCACTGGGCTGAACAACTTTTCTGGGGGAAACCCTGATGTTTCTTTTTTTTTTTTAAGGTCCCACGGCAGGAAAATGTATATAACATTAATATGAGTTCCCTAGCCTGCCTATGGTCCCCCGGTGGCTAGATACGCCTTTGAGAAAAAGTAAGCTCAGATGAGCCAATCTGGAATCTTCCCTATATGTCGTAATAAGGGGAAAGGTTACCTCCCCTTTCTCTGCTTTGCCCATGGCAAGCTGGTCAAGGCTGCACCCCCACCCTCCACCTTTCCCCGCCTCTCTCCTCCTCAATAGCATTTAAAGCTACAGACACAGAAATGGCACGTCCTGAGGAAAGCTAATTGTGGGACTGGCTCTAGTGGCTGTAATTCTGCACCAAAGCTGAATTTTGGGAAAGAGACTTCAGATACAGTATTAGGGGACCACTAAGGTCTATATAAAAGAGACTTCAGATACAGTATTAGGGGACCACTAAGGTCTATATAAAAGAGACTTCAGATACAGTATTAGGGGACCACTAAGGTCTATATAAAAGAGACTTCAGATACAGTATTAGGGGACCACTAAGGTCTATATAAAAGAGACTTCAGATACAGTATTAGGGGACCACCGAGGCCTATATAAAAGAGACTTCAGATACAGTATTAGGGGACCACTAAGGTCTATATAAAAGAGACTTCAGATACAGTATTAGGGGACCACTAAGGTCTATATAAAAGAGACTTCAGATACAGTATTAGGGGACCACCGAGGCCTATATAAAAGAGACTTCAGATACAGTATTAGGGGACCACCGAGGCCTATATAAAAGCATCCGAAGAGCAGCATGTCATAGGACCTTTAACAAAGTAAATAGTATGTGCTTTCACACCAAAGTCGACCAAGTCCTATAATAATTATGAAGTGAAGCAACGGAAATATTACCAAAAACCAAGATTATCATCATTTTAGAAATGATGCCTGAACAAAAGTGCCTGTGCCTGAACCCCAATATGCTGTTTCTCTAGTTCTCTGCCTGGGTGTGTTTAGCAGCACATGCTGAAGAGTGAAAAAGAATAGCTGTAAAAAGAGCTCCCACTCCAAACACATTTGCCATCGCTCCCCCATAGGTCCTGTCCTCAGTGTGTGCTGTGCCAGCTTAGGAAGAGCCTGTGAAGAGGTAGAGGAAGCCCTGTGGCTGAGAGGAAAGAGCCAGAGAGGCTGCCGGCTCCGCTGGGTAGTGGAGTTCAAAGGCAGTGGGAAGTATGCGCAGTTACCAGAGCGTCCTCATCGTTAAACCTACAAGCCTGCAGCGCTGCGACTTAAACACACAGAGAATTAAAGACTCCATGAGATAAACTAACACATGCCAACTGTGGTAAGCTGTAGGCTTCCTGTGTGTCTGCGTTAGCGGGGGCTGGCCTTTATAGCACCTCATTCTATAACCTGTGCTAATGTGGAACATGCTGCTTTCTTTTATTTTCTAGCCATCACTGGTGCTAAACAAGCATTTCTTTATTCCGTTTCGATCTTTGGTGCTAAGAAAATGTGTGTGAGGTGTTTCTCATTTTGTTTCTCTGCTTGGTGCGTTCAACTTTTGTTTGTCTTTACCCTTAATGTAAAACACTCGCAGCTGTTTGGTTGTTTTGGGCTTTTTCTTAGGCAGCCAGCTGGCAAGATATTGTTTTTTGTATTCTGTAGCTATTCGTTCATAAGGCACTGTTCGTTATTTATTTCAGGGGCCACCGGAGGAGTTTTGGGATCTTTAATCAAAATAGACCTGACCCTCCCTTCACCAGCAATACATTTTGGATGACCCTCCAAAATGATATGGAAAAATGGGATGACCCTCCCCAACAATTTATTGATGCATTCTGTACTGGTTTGCGCTTGGCAAAGATATACAGATACCCATTGTCTTTCTACAGCCATACAACAAACAAACGTGATTAAACCTCTGCATTCTCATCTTACGCATCACACTCCTCTGTTATGGTGTGGTGGCCATTTCAGTAGATTTACTCACTAACATTGTTGTGGAAACACAATAAGCATGGAAACTAAATGCACACGTTCTGCATTACTGCAAATACTAAGTTACTCATCTAGTAAACTAGTATTCACACGAAATAAAACATTGAGACCATTCGGCAAAGGACACTGGGAAATAACAAATTCAACACTGGTTGCTATGGACTCGTCACTAGGCTTCCTCAGTCATTGTATATTTTAGTATAGGTAAGCTTGCCGAAGCTCAACATTATCCAAGACTCCATTTCTCAGACAAGCGTCAATTATGGGGCTTGCATGCTACCACTCCTTCCTTCTCAAATGCCTGCGTTTGTTTGTTTGTTTGTTTGTTTATTTTATATATATATATATATATATATATATATATATATATATATATATATATATATTTGAGTCGGGTACGGCTGGGGCTTCAGCCGTACCCTCCCGGCTGGCGCATTCCGCGAGCTTCGCCTTTTCAAAATAAAAGCTCACGTCTGGTATGTTTTCGTACAGTGTTTCGGATGTTTTTTAAATAAACAGTACGGCAATCATGCTAATGAACAAAATTATTTTTTCATCAGATGTCTTAGTTACAACACGATGGAGCTAGCAAAGCAGTTTTGTGTTTACATGTGCAAGCGGGATTTATTCAGTTTGGGAAATCCCACGGTCTCTAAAGCTACAGCTCAAATTGTCTGGCTGACTAAACAGGGAGGGACCCATTTGCTAGCGATAGGGGCAGAGACTGAGAGAGCTACATGGATAAATATGCACCAAACAAGCCACTATGAAATGTTGCTGTTCTCATGAATACAAAAGTTGGGTGACCCTCCCCCCTAGACTAAAACAAATTGGATGACGCTCCCATCAACAAAGAATAAAAAGACATGACCCTCCCCTATTTTCCTCCAGTGGTCCAGTCCATAAATACCGAACGGTCCCTAAGGAATCAACATCTAAATGCGCAAGCTTCACGAGTCTTGATATTAGTTGTCACATTGCAAGAAATTATTTAAAATGCTGAAGCAATCAGAGAAACTTGCTGGCTTCCGTCTTCCTTTAGAGAACTGATTTTAGTATGAGCATAAAGAAATACTGTACATGCTCAAAGAGTGGTCATCTACCCAAAACCGTTACTTCAACCAATGCAGTTTTCCTATTAGGAAAAGGCTTATATAAGAGACGGGCCTTTATTAGTACATCTTGTCATATTTTACTTAGAAGCCTCACCGTTTTCTGATCAGCTCCCTTTTAGTTTGCTGATGATGCAAATTCAACACTTTCTCCTTGTTTACCTGTTGTCAGTATGTTCATTTCCACAGCACCCGTTCCATCAGTAACACAATTTGTCGTACTCACCATTGTGCTGCTCAGAGTTTCTCTTTTTAAAACAAGTCTTTTTTTCCCGCACTAATTCCAAACATTGCCACTTTTCATTCAGAGCTCTTCCTGCACAGGTGTTTCACACTAAAAGCCTTCCAGCGGTTCAAATGTCATAATTCCACCATCTCCTTGTATTATTTTAAAGTGAATATATCTGCTGGAAGTGTGGAGTGTTGTTGCAGTTTGGTTTTCACTCACCTGGCTTCCACTCTGCTCCAGAGGTCTCTTCTTGCGAGGCCCGATGGCAGCCAGAGCCGTGAGGTTGGCCTCTCTCTGCTGCAGCTGAGCTGCTTCTATTTGTTGGAACTGAAAAGAGAAGAGAGACAAAGGGTTGGTGAATAGAAAGGGTCAACTTGACCAGCACCTCTAAAGATCACTGATTAAAGGAGCAATCCGGCGTAAAATGAACCTAGGGGTTAATAACACGTGTACCAAGTTGACCGTTCTCTGGGATATGTTTTCATGCTAATGCGTGCGTGCGTGGTCTCTGGGAGCGTGATGGCTGGGAGCCTGAGAAGGTTGTACTGCCTACTTAAATAGCCACACTGCTACCAGTGCCTTTCATCTCCCTCACACTTATATCTGCCATCGAAAAACAGGACACACACTATTATTATTATCCCAAACAACACTTCTTTACAGTTTCATACAGAAAAGGACAAAAATTGTCAAAATCTAGATTAAATACCTCCAAAAAATAGCATAAGTTATTTTTCAAAAAATTGATTTATAAACTTGTATTACTTTTTAAGACCCTGCAGACTTCCACACTGACTGTATTGGTTGAGTCTCTGCTTTCTCCAGGATGAAACACATACACACCTCTTTGGCTCTTTGCTTGAGCTGCTGTTGCTGTGGATCCTCAGCATGGGAGCGACTCTGTGATCACAAACAGAAAGATGTTGAGTAAGTATGCAGAATTTACATAATGATAGGCTGATACCGCATAATAATCGCAGTGGCTTCAGATGAAAAGATGGTTTAAGTCAAACAAAAGCCGTGCTACTTTCTGGCCGTGCATCCCTTACTCTGGCCAGACGCAGCAGTCTCTCTCTCTCCTCTTCATCTTTCCTCTTCTTTTTCAAACTCTCCACTTCCTCCAGGAAGCGAAGCTGGGAGCGTACATCACTCACCTTGGTATGCCACGGGTCCTCCTGTTGCGACACAAACACACAAGTTAACAAGACGGAGAGGCCCTAAATTTCCTGGCAGCGTATCCCCCAGGGTAAACACCGCTCAGATTGTTTGGTCTTTTCCTGACCTTTGCCCGTCTGCGTGGTATTTTGGTGCCCCACGCAGTGCACACAGAGTCACTCTGCTGCCACTTTGGTGTCCACAAATATTTGCGTGAGTTTAAAAATCTTTTTCTTTTTTTTTTTTTACATTTGTGGAATGGGTTTATATATCATCTTCTAAATGCTAATGTCAGTCTGGCAGTGACAATGTTACTTTACCAAGAATGTTTTGTGATATAACAAGATACTTATGTTGTTATAATGAGAGACATTTCTGATCTAAAGAATTTGATATCTAGTAATATTAAACCGTCATAAGAAGAAAACTGTTTCTTTTAATAAGAAACTGAGCAGAATTTAGTTTTTGTCATGGTGGCAGCAACACCCTGCCATATGTCACGTATGACTGTTTGTCTTAGCTTGAGTAAATATAAATCCCTCCGTCATATGGGTCTGGGTCACACTGCTGTACCTTCAGGGCTGGCTTGCGGTGTTCTGCCATCACACTGAGCTTCTCCAGCAGCCCACGGAGACACTCCTGCGTGGCATGAGATACCAGAGCTACCACCTCTGGAGCGACATCCGTTACTCCCAGTGCCTGTCCTAACACAGGAGACACAAAACATCAAGAAAAGCCAAAGACACATTATAGCTAAGCTTGTCCAGTTAAAGACAGGTTGGAAACTGTAAATAGACGTATAAACATGACAAAATGCATTTAGTAATACTTAAGTGTCTTGTTGTGGCTACATTTACATTGCTACATTTTGGTTTTTAAGTGGAGTTTCGAGCTAAAAGCGATCTCCGTGTGCACAAGTGTTTTTAGCTCCAGTAGAAGAACTAATCTCCGTTTAAACTAACACGCCCAAACCTCATCAACATTCTCGTACACTGGGCATAGACCTGAGGCAGCATGTTTACCCTGCCTGTTGCTGGTAGTTGCCATGGTAACGTTAGCAAACATAGCAATGTAAATGTAGCCTTAAATGAATACATTTATTGCTGTGGCATTTGACAGTTCTGGCCCCATTTTAAATTTAGCCTGGAATGGTTTCCATGAACATAATTCCTAATGAGAAAAAAAATATATTATTAGCCCCATTTTGGGTGTGTGTGTGTGTGTAAGAAGTGAAACTGCAATTTAGTGTAGACATGCTGTCCGCTGGTGGCTGCAAATACTTTGTCTAATATGAAAGAATAGCCTGCACTAATACTGATGTAACTGAATGCTTTGTGGTCAGAACGTTAAATGAAATGTGGAGGCTAGCAGGTTGGCTGAGCTCTTGTACCTGTACGGAGGATTCGGCTGAGCACTGGGTTAGGGGAGAGGAAGGGCTGGTCTTGACATGACTGCACCACAGAGCCAACCACGCTGGTCAAGATCTGGGCATTCTCCTCCCTCAGGTTGACTCCAGCCATGGAGGCGACATCGTTAATGTCATCATCTTCTCTGGGAACACACACACACACACACACACACACACACACACACACACACACACACACACACACACACACACACACACACACACACACACACACACACACACACACACACACACACACACACACACACACACACACACACACACACACACACGTTAAGTCTGCTCTGTGCAGGTTGTTAAGGAATGACTCAGCAGCAGCACAGCTCATTTCACATATGTGAAGGTGGTTTCAGGTGACCTTGATGACACAAGAGCATGTACTGGACTCTTAACTGAGGAGAATTTAGGATCACCCAGTACAGTGTGGGTGCCATCCCAATTTCTGAAGTTCCTGTCTTCCTGAAGGTGTATTTAAACTCATGCTGGAGGGGTTATGTTTAGCTTACTCTCGCATTGCCAGATCCTCCTCCACAACGCTGTGGAGGAAGGTCTGGCGGGTCCACACAGCATTCCGGAATGTGAAATAAAACGTGCTCCGATTTACTGGCATTTCTTTAAATCAATCATCTCTCTCTCTACCTCCAAAAGGAGACAGTCCTGAGACCAAACATTCCCTTATCATGCAGCTGCCTAGATTCTCTGAATATGTAGAGAGTCAAACACAATTCTAGATGAACAGGTTTGGTTATTAGAGACTGGCCAACAGGGACGTCGTTAGGCCTATTTTAGGGGAACTGAAGTTACACCAAAATGTTCCTAAGCCCCCCCCCCAAATAATAAGAAAATAATTACATTTTATTTATTTTTTTACAGTGCACTCTGTATCACTCACTACGTGTAATCAATCTTCCTTCACCATTCATCTGTCGGTGTCGTTGTGCACTGCAATCGGTTTTATTTTTATTTCACGAACTGTCAACTGGTCAAAATTTCTAAGTTGTTGTTAATGACTTTTACTTGCTTCACTTTAGCTACATTTACTTGAGGTAATTCTATTCTTTACCATTAATAGAGCCTGCTTTCTCTATAGTATTAAAACAATATCAGTCCCTAAATATCATAGTGTCACTGTTAATGCTATTGTACCAGTATATCCTTTAATTCATTGAACAAATGGATACTGGAAGATATTTTAGGAGAGAGAGAGAGGCACCAAGGCATAGCCTAAACTAAATTATTTCATGATATTTATTATATATGCTTGATTCTGACCAACTTAACTTTCTGCATTCTTTTGCTGTAATAAATTAAACAAGTATGTAGACGTTGCCTAAATGTAGACTAGGCCACACACACACACACACACACACACACACACACACACACACACACACACACACACACACACACACACATACTTGTATGGGCTAAAGAGTGAGGGCCGGGTATAACTGCTATTGAAGTGAGGACCACCCTTTCTGCTACACTTACAGACAAAGTAATGCTACATTTAAACACTAGATGTCTCCCTGACTCAGTTTTCCACCTCAGATTATTTTTAAAACAAAGTATAAGAACCGTCATACTACCATTGAAGTGAGGACCATTTCTAGGGGGCGCTATTGAGTTCAGTTCTGGCTAGACTATTACAACTACCTTCTTTCTTTGCTTGCAGCTATTTTTTGCTACCATTTTATGTTTTATAACTGACAAATAATGTAATAATATATAAATTGGAGAGTATTTGAAGAGTTGCAGTTTGAGGTTCATATACAGAAGCAGAATATATACACAAATGAATGATGTGACCATTGATAAGACTACTGCACAAAAGCATAGATGTATTTCTGAACTAAAGTAAAGCAATAACAAACAATAAGTGTTAACTCTTAGTTATCAGAACATTTATTTCAGTTTGTTCAAACTTCAACGTTGAGAATTTGCTGCTTTCTTTCTCACTTGTGATAATAAACTTGTCACAACTGTCATTTGAAGAAAAACCT